>BHFT01050963.1:0-13233 GCA_004320025.1 Laticauda laticaudata
ATATGTTAGTTTGACAATGAGAAGACTGATATAAATTGTGAGTAAATGAGTACAAAAGTATAGCACAAAAGATACGTAACCAACTGATACACTGTATGTATATAAAATGGAAGACGATTTCATGTTTTTATGTTTTTGTATGTGTATGTTTGTGTTTGTGTTTAAAAATAAACTTCATTTAAAAAAAAAGGTCAAAGAAAACCAAGTGAGGGAGGGAGGGAGTGTTACATTCTTTTCTAGCTTTCTTTCTGATACCATCTTTTCTGCCTCCATATCTTCCCAATAAGTTGAAAAGAATCAATACACATCTTTTTTCCAAAGGACTAGATTAATTGCTTGGAAAGGGCTTGTGCTATTGAGCATTAAGTCCTCATAAATTAGGCCGAAGCCTTCCTGGAGTTCCAGGTTTCCAAGCCTGTGTTGGAATATCTCCTACTTTGCTGTAGTTTCCATTCTTATTATGGAAAGATGGATTATCTTCCTCATGCAGACTAATTCTGGCAATCAGAAAGAAATTTTGGCAAGTAACCCTAAAGAGCAAGGACGAAGTAATCTGGTCTTGAATGCCTCCTGCCAAGAGACCACTCAGAATGCAACTTCAAAACCTTGTCCTACATGCTGAGAAAACCATTGAATTGTAAGCCATCTGCACAAACATAAATGGAGTGGGCAAAGGAATCTAAGATGAGGCTGGTCAGTGAAAAAGAAAAAAAAACCTTTATGAATTGTCTTTACAATATATCTTGGCACTTTTCCTTAGGCAAAGACTATAAGCCTGTTACACGTTGGGTGATGAACAACTGAATGGCAAGCTTTTACGAAAGCTGGTACTCTGTTTAATAGAAATTAAACTACTTTCTGTGGATTTGTTCTAGAATACTTTGGAGTCAATTCATTAATCTCCTCCCCCCCTTCCTCTCAACATCTCTCATACATTCCTGAGTTTTCTGGCATTTACAGTGACACTGGCTTTAAAAGAGCATTTAATTTGCTAGATGATTATATGTGAATAAGGAGACTGTTTGTGCATGCATAAGCATGTCTTCAGAACTCCCATGATTATAGGAAGCAAAGTGAGCTGGGGCCCAGGAGGCAAAATTCTGGGGCAGCTGCCTCAGCTATGTAAAAGTCTTGGGAAGGCAGCTATTTGCCTGAATTTTTTGAAGCAGCCTGGCAGCTCATCAGCTCAGCAACATCTCCCACATTCCAGAGCCTTCTGATCTCTACCAGCTGCTGGAAGAGACAGATAGAATTGCAAAGAGAAGCAAAGAAGGGACTGCAATGAAAACTGTAACATGAAAATGTGTTTTGGGCCAACAGCTCTTGATGATTCAATTTGCAATTGTTGGCTGTTCAATGTTTAGTAAGGCTTGAAGTAGAAAGGGTAGGCATTTTAGATTGATCACTGCAACAAACAAACTTCAGGCTGACCTTAATTTGATGACTCACCATTGAACATCAATGGATTTAACTGAAAAGTGTGATTGAATTAAACAAGTCTTAGTTCTAGGCACGTCTTTCAGAAATAAACCCTAGAAGTTTTATTTTCCCCGATATTTCCCCTATAGCAAGTAAGGTTAGGAGTACTGCTGTCCTCACTTGCTACTTATACCAGAACTCCCATCATCCATACACAATATGGTCAACCAAACTGGAAACCCTAATATTGTGGAAGATTTGTTTCATAGAAGACCAAGAAATAGTCCTTAAAGGACCCATTTCTTGTCAGAGAATTTGCCTCTGACAAGACAAATACACAAGGTTCCTCATGATTAGCTTTGAATCTTTTTCATTAAGTCTTATGTCTGAAAATAATTCATTGGGATTGATCTGAGAAAGATGTTATGTTATCCTTATTGAGACAAGAATTGACACAATACAGAGTGGACGCCTTATTTCCAGAGATGTCACAACTATTGTGACATGCTTACTTTTGAAATTTTATACAAATTGTTGAGAGCAGTGACATATTCTACATTTATGAAACAAGATTCAAATCTGGACTATAATACTAAATTTGTAGTTGTATATGTAATACCTCTTTAGCAATAAGACTTAGTGAAGCAATCTATATTCCCCAGGAACTAGTCAGAGATTTTTACAAAAATGGAAAGCATGATAGGGAGGCATATTCAATTTTGTACCTTGTACATGCTTATCAATATAAATTGCATCTGAATATTTTGCACCATTTTGAGATATTTTAGCTAACCACCATTGAAATATTTATACTTTTTAAATTTGCTTACTCTTAATCCTACTATAGGGTCAAATGTACATTCAGACAGCTGTCCTGCTTCATATTTCTTCATTTTTCAATAGAAAAATGGCTTGGTATAATTTATATTCAATACAATTTATATTCAGTATCCAGCATATTCCCAAGTTAGGAACATGAAAAATATAAACAAAATGTGGAGGATAGTTTCCACATGAAAACTATTAAGGTTTCTTTCATATCACCCCAAAAGAGAAGAACTGCACAACCCATATTTGGATATGCTAATTTGTACATATAGAAATAATTACTGTAATCAGAGCAGAAATACAACTTTATCTCACTATGTTGCAGTAGACCGTAGCTATGTGATCTAAATGTACATTCAGGTGTCAATTCAAAATCTCTCTTCTTTTGATTTTTTTTTCTTACAGTGGGCTGGGCTGAGCAACTCCTCAACCAGAAAACTATTCCTTTTTAACCCAAAGGTGCTTTTTTCAAGAGCAACTGGACTTTCTTGGTTTTTTTTTGGGGGGGGGGGGNGGGGGGGGGGAGGGAAGACATTTTGTTTCTTATCCAAGAAGCTTCTTCAGTTCTTTTCTTTTTTTAACAAACCATTTTCTAGTTGATAGGCTATCCAGCTTTGCCCCACAGACTTTGTACCCTTCTCAATCTTGACCATTCATAGCTCTCCCTGTCCTACCAGGTCATGTAATAATAGGTTTTGTCAAATGCATTTTAGCATCTACTCTCAACAAGAATTGCCCTTCTTTTATTATTATAACTCAGAATGCAATATGTAATCCTCAGAGGTTCCACAGTTTCTAAAAGCATTGGATATAGCTCCTACGACTTAAAAATTTACCATACAGATGTCTTTTTAAATGTGGCATGTGGAGCAAGTGCATTGCCTGAATATAATTTCTTTAACTGAACTAAATTTAAATTCAATTAATTTTAAACTTTTGTCCTGGGCCTCATCCATGTTTTTACTCTAGCTTCATCTACATTTGAAAATGATGCTCTTAACCTAAGTGTCCCTGATTTAATACAATATTGTGAATGGAAATACTTGTCTGCAACTATAAAATTTCTCCTAATAGAATTTAAATATACTGGCACCAAGGAGAAGTAAAAACAAAAAGACATGCTGTTTTGAGGAAGCAGAAATTTGCTATAAATTTTAGAATTAAGATGAATTAATATGACAAAACCTTAATTTTGTAAGTTTTTAAATCTAAGGTCCTGTAATACTGACCTTTTAATTTTACTTTCCCCAGATTTAAGATATATATACTATCTGAGCTGTAACTGAGACAAACTGAATTATCAGAACTCTTTTCAACCTAACCTTTTAAAAATACAGAAAATTGAGGATTTTTATATTTAGGGTTTTTTTTTGGCAATAGCATTACATCTCATTTAATGCCTTGGCCTACCAGATTCTCAGAATCAAAATTTGTCTATTTTGATGAAACAATGTAGTATCGGAGATTGAAAGTAAGTAGGGATACATTTAAAACTAACATATGATTTAATTATTTTATTGAAAACAACCGATAATGCAGTGGTGGGATTTTAAAAAAATTACTACCTGTTCTGTGGGCATTGCTTGATGGGTGTGGTGTTGCTTGGTGGGCATGGTTTGATGGGCGTGGCATGGGAAGGATACTGCAAAATCTCCATTCCCTCCCCTAACCTGATTTCCTGTTCCGTTCTCCTGTATAGGGCAACAAAAGAAGACCCATCTGATCAGCTGGGACTCAGGAGGCAGAGAATAGATGGAGACAGGGCTAGTCATAATATTTGCCGGTATTTGCCGGCTCTCTGAATTACTCAAAATTTCTGCTACCAGTTCTCCAGAACTGGTCAGAACCTGATGAATATCACCTCTGCAATGATGTAGATAGATGTGGGGTGGGGAGAGTGTTTAGCATTTGTTTTGTTTGATGCCTTCAGGTCAGTTTTTGGCTTCCAGTGACTAGTCCTCGAAGTTTTCTTGGAAAAGTTTGTTGGAAGTGTTTTGCCCTTTCCTTCTTCCTAGGGCTGAGAATAAGTGACCGGCTCAAGGTCACTCAGATCGTTTTGTGCCTAATGTGGGACTAGAATTCCCAGTTTCTAGTCTGATGTTTTAATGACTACACCAACTTCTTTCAGTTAGGTAGATGTGCTTCATTTAAACTGAAGGCTCTTCCACCCAGCACAATTAAAATATTATTGTTTGTTGTGGGAGCCAGCACAATAGTGATGGCTGTACTGATGCTTTTGCAGGAAATCAGGACAGGAGTTCTATCAAGACTGAGTCTGTGGAATGGCCCCTTTGGTACCAATTATCAGCAGAAGACCACCCCATAGGTGGGATATGAGAACTGGAATTCTCTGCAGCTTCTGTCTTCAGTCCTCATCATTCTCGTCATGAGTGGTAAAAAACATCTTCACCCGAATCTTCAATAGATCACAAGAGATGTGCTATGTTCCTTCCTGCTTCAAACATTCTACCATAATCCCAGTGCCAAAGAAGCCCTCCATCAAGGAACTGAATGACTACAGACCAGCTGCTACCAACTACCATCTGTAGTTATGAAAATCTTTGAAAGGCTTGAGCTGTCCCACCTGAAAACCATCATGGATCTGCTGTTAGATCCCATGCAGTTTGCATACCGAGCAAATAGATCGACAGATGGTACCTACACAAATACCTACGCAAGGGTCCTCTTTGGTAGACTTCAGTTCAGTATTCAATACCATCATTCCAGACACTCTTCTAAGTAAATTAAACCAACTAGCAGTACCTGAACACACTTGTAAGTGGATCATAAGCTTCCTAACAGACAGGAAGTAGCAGGTGAAGCTAGGTGGAATCACATCCTATACCTGTACAATCAGCACAGGGCCGCCCAAGACTGTGTGCTATCTCCACTTCTCTTCTCCCTATATACCAATGACTGCATCTCAAATGATCCATCTGTTAAAATACTGAAGTTTGCTGATGACACAACAGTGATGTCTCATTCAAGACAATGATGAATCTGCATACAGACAGGAGGTTATACAACTTGCCTGTTGTGTACCTGAACAATCTGGAACTGAACACACTCAAAACCATAGAAATGGTTGGTAGACTTTAGAAGAAACCCACCCATACTGCTATCTCTTACAATATTAGACAACACAGTATCAACAGTAGAGACCTTTCTAGGTTCTACTATATTACATGACCTAAAATGGACACCTAACATCAAAAACATCTTCAAAAAAGCAGAACAAAGTATGTTCTTTCTGCGCCAATTCAGAAAGCTCAAACTGCCCCAATGAGCTGCTGATACAGTTCTACAGAGGAATTGTTGAGTCTATCATCTGCATCTCTATAACTGTCTGGTTTGTTCTGCAACCCAACAGGACAGACACAGACTTCAGAGGATAATTAGGACTGCAGAAAAACAATTACTACCCACCTGCCTTCAATTGAGGACCTGTATACTGCACGAATCAAAAAAAAGGGCTGTGAAAATATTTTATAGATCCCTCAATCCCGGACATAAACTGTTTTCAACTCCTTCCCTCAAAACGACACTATAGAGCATTGCACACCAGAACAACTAGACACAAGAACCAGTTTTTTCCGAAAGCCATCACTCTGCTAAACAAATATTTTCCTCAACACTGTTCAACCACAGTATTTACAAAGTGTACACTACTATTACTGTTAATCTTCTCACCACTCCTTGTCACCCATCCCCTCCCACTTGACTGTTTCCTAGTATGATTTGATTGCTTATTGTACCCTATGACGATCATTAATTGTACCTTAAGATTCTTTGATTTCTTAACAAATGTACCTTTTCTTTATGTATACTGAGAGTATTTACACCAAGACAAATTCCTTGCATGTCCAATCACACTTGGACAATAAAGTATTCTATTCTATTCTATTCTATTCTATTCTATTCTAAAAAGGGGGAGGGGAGATTGGTCTTTTCACCCTTTCACACAGAAATGCATGTTGCAGAGCTCTTTCTATTACATAGGTGACATTGTAATTATCCAGGCAGCCCTGCTCGGGTTTTTTTGTGGTTTTGGGTGAGTGCAGAGAATAACAACAAAGAGACTGGAAGCTAAAACATAATAAAGAACAGTTGCTGGAATTGGTATGTCTAGTTTAATGAAAAGAAGGAGTAGGGGTGATATGATAGCAGTGTTTCAATAATCTAAAGCCCCTGTCACACTGCACCAACGGATGGAAAGAGGATGTAAAACGGAGAAAAACACTTGCCATCCGTTGGTTAACGCGATGCTCCGTTCTGTACTCACTGCCTCCGTTTGCTTCCTCTCTATCGTCCAGCATCCATCTACTGACATTTCATCCGCTCAGAAGGTTTTGAGCTGCTCAAAAACTTTTTGAGCGGAAAATGTATCCAATGCATCTGTTCTGCATCCTCTAGGTATACGGGGACATCCGTTCTGCATCCATTATGCATCTGCTATATCCGCTAGGCATCCGCTGTGCATCCGCGCAACTCAAATCCATTCCAGCGGTAAACGGACGCAGGGAGAAGCGGAACGGACGCGCAGCATTAGTAGCACAGACGGAGAAAGGATGAAAGCGGATGCAGCTACGCATCCGTGTCATCCGCTACGCATCCGCTCTGTATCCGCTCTGCATCCTTATGCATCTGCTCTGCATCCTCTACGCATCCGCTCTGCATCCGCTCTGCATCCTCTACGCATCCTCTATGCATCCGCTCTGCATCCGCTCTGTATCCGCTCTGCATCTGCTCTGCATCCGTTCTGCATCCGCTTTCCATCCGCTCTGCATCCTCCCCCGTCCGTTCCTTCCGTGTTATCCGCTCTGCTTATGCAAATTTTTGCCCCTTTTGAGAGCGGATAACAACGGATGGACATTTTTCTCGTCCGCTGTGTCCTTTTTACAAACGTTTTGCATCCGTTGGGCAGTGTGACAGGGCCTTAAGGTGTTGCCACAAAGAAGAAAGAGTCAAGCTATTTTCAAAAGCACCTGAAGACAGAACAAAGTAGCAATAGATGGAAACTAATCAAGGAGAGGAGCAATCTAGAACTAACAAGAAATTTCCTGCCAGAACAGTTAATCAGTAGAACAGATTGCCTCCAGAAGTTGTGAATGCTCCAACACTGGAGATTTTTAGGAAGAGATTGGATGGCCATTTGTCTAGAATGGTGTAGGGTTTCCTGCCTGAGCAGGACTAGAAGACCTACAAAGTCCCTTCCAACTCCGTTATTCGAGTTTATTCATTCCCACCCACCACGGTGTGATTTTTGGCTATTTGCACCAAGAGAAACAAGTTTTGGGCTGGGCCAACAGGCATGAAGTCATTTTACAAAATGACAGATCTCTAATAACTTTCAATAATAACAGCTAGAATACATTGAAAGGGAATAAGAAGGCATAGAACGAAGAATCATAAATCTAAAATATATAATGGAAGTTTCTTCTGCATCTATGTATATACTACAATTCTAATACATTTAAAATTATATTTAATTCATCAAAATGTTATTTCATGTCTTTTGCACGCATTTATACATCTTTTCAAGAAAAAGGCAACATTGCTTCATATGGTCTAATAGTGGGTCTAATAGTGGATCATTTTTAACAGAAACTATGTCATACATTAGTTTCATTCTGGAAGAGTCATTGGCTTTTATATAAGCCCATGTTCTTTTTACATACCAATGATTCAAACACTAATAGCAGGACAAGAACAATGAATAATGCATACTTTTATAATTACACACAGACAAAAATCACACTACATTGAAAATTGGAAGAACACCAATTCTCCATCCATTAAACAGTTGGTTTGGCAAAATTATCTCTCATTCTATATTCATACAAATATTTAACGACCAGGAGTGCTGATCCAAGGACTACTTAGAAATTAAGGCTGTAAATACTAATCTATGTTTACTTTTCTATTTTTAAACCAACTGACCTCATGTAAACAGTGTGAGAATATAACTGCATAACAAGGCATAAAGATGCATGCAGTCCTACTTTTGTTTTGTACATGAGATTTCAGTTAATCAGTGGAACATAGGTGTCTCTCTTTTCTTTCGTTTTGCAGATGAAATCAATTAAAACAAAAATACATAAAAGGCTTGCATTGTATTTACTGCTGACAAAGATACTATGATACAATCCCAGTGGGATTGGCTGGCTCTACCTGTGCTGGCAGAACATCAGTCAAGGAATTTTGGCTGATGAAGTTCAGGAGAAGAAGCTTTTCTGTCATGGCTCCCACCCTTTGGAACATCTTGACATTGGAGGTGAGATCTGCCTCCAACTTCTTGGTTTTCCAAAAAGGCCTCAAAAACCTGGCTCTGCCAACTGACTTGGCACCCCGATTGGGCACTTTAAGCTGGAGTGGCTGATGGAATAAAAGAGAAGATTCCACCTCCATACTATCATCCTGGTTTTGGTTCCTGGTTTTAATTTGAATGTTTTTAATTATTTTATATTTCTGCTTTTATCATGTGGTAAGTTACCTTGGATAGTGAGATGAGTAGCATAT
The DNA here is from genome assembly GCA_004320025.1 of Laticauda laticaudata. Classification (NCBI taxonomy): domain Eukaryota; kingdom Metazoa; phylum Chordata; class Lepidosauria; order Squamata; family Elapidae; genus Laticauda; species Laticauda laticaudata. The sequence goes on from BHFT01050963.1 coordinate 8,767, forward strand.
AAAATTAATAAATAAATAAAGGAAAAGCAGACTACATCTTTTTTCCCCTCATGTCAGCGTTCCAAGTAATGCACCCATAGAAAGCAGAATTCCGAGGCAGGTAGATTTCCTCAAAGAGCAGTTTATTGGATACATCATATTGGCACAACTTGTTCTGACCTAGGCTTCCTTAGAAAGAATAGAACACAGTCTTAGTTCCAGCAAAGTCTCTTTTATTTCAACGGCTGTGAATTACATTCATTCACAGCCTGCAAGGCTTCACAAACAGTTTTTCAGGGGAATGTTTATAAATACCCACCTTATCACACTTGGAATGCTGCCAGAGAACTAATTGCCAAATGCAGGGCAAGGCCAAGCTTGACATAGAGTCAAACAGAACTTTAAGTCGACCAGATGAACTAATTGCTTCCTGCAAAAGCTCACGTCCCATTCCCCCCTTCTTTTATGTCCCATGGGAGGAGCCAATCATCTCTGCCAGCCTTACTCCTAAGTCGACCCTGCTTTCCCAATTGTTCTTATCTTCTGGTAGCATGTGCAGGCTGGAAACCAATTCCAGAAATTCCCCTGGCTCACTGCTGTCTGAGTCTGAAGGCAGCTGATGACTGGCATCCTTGCCCTGGCCTCATCCCTGCCTCTGATGCAGAGCCCTCATCTGAGCCCTCCTCAGCTTCCAAGACTGGCCCAGGTTCCTCCCCAATCTCCTTGCTACTGTCCAACTCTGCTGCCAGCTCTGTCAGCTGCCAGTGGCCCACAACACAACTGGTGAAAGCCAACTCTGAAGGTTCCCACAATTTTCACCTGATGAAAAGTAAAAGTTTCCCCTGTCCCCCAAGTCATCAGTCACATTGTCCAATAGAGGTTTCTGGCCAGTTGCTTGGTTACTCCACTTGTCCTCTCCCAGCCATATATTGGAATGTCCTTGGTTCCCACAGGAAAATTTATTTGTTTTGGCTACAAAACCCCAGTTATCTATTTCCCCTCTCCTTGTTCCCTCTTCTCCCTTGTGGCAACCCTGAAGCCTCAAATATGGCCCCAGCCAGATGTGCTTCAGAGTTGACACCTCATTCTGTAGGGGAAATCTGTACACTCTCATTTGTACTGGAATGGAATGGAACAGTTCTTTCTTGGCCAAGTGTGATTGGACACATAAGGAATTTGTCTCCGTGTACATACAAGGAACAAAGTGATAAATCATAAATCATAAGATATGACCCACAAAGCGATTGTCATAAGACACCAATAAGAGTAAATTGAAGTGATTTGTACAATTTTTTTCAAAGGATTTGCAAAGGAGTAGCTATGAAAGCACGTATGCCTGCCTTGCTCAAATAGCAGAGGCAGTTGTTTGCAAAGAAAGGGCAAAGAGTACCCAGTCAGTACTGGGCTGAACAAGATCTAAGTGTCACTAGGACTAACTCTTCTCTACACATGTCTGATAGCAAGGCACAGTAAGGCACAATTTTCCAATGCCACAGTCAGATATTTTTTGCTAAGGCTACTTGACATCCTTTCAAATGGAGGTGACCAATACAAATTCCACTTAGCAAGGAAGAATCAGAGTGGTCAGTCTTGGGGCAAAAGATCATCAGAAAATTCTAATAGGAAGAGTGGGAAATTAAACAGACATGCTAAAAGAAATTTAAGATAAGTCACCTCTGTGATATTGCCTTAAGCAAATGGCATGAATCCTATTTTTCCATGATGCTGTTTGGAGTCAAATTTGATTCAAAATATACTTTAGTTGCCATCTTAAATTTCTTTTGTTTACAGAGCATAAGTGGTGCTATTGTATCCCCATCCCTCTCCATTCCCCACAGAAAGAAAGCATTAAATAAGTCTTTCTGAAGTCTTAGAAGGCACTATACTTGCAGAAAGAACTTATTCCCTCTCCTTCCATCTATTTTTTTCAGAGCACTATGGTTTATCATAAAATAAATGCTTTGTCAATAGGCATGCAGCTCAGGAAGGAAGTGTTCCCTTTCACAATGCCTAACAAACCTATAGAATATATTGCTATAAAATACCATGATTATTGTTAGTTTAGATGGGCTTTACAAGAAACATTTTAAAAAATGTATGGAGGACAAATGCAGCAAGGGCTTTTAGCCAGGAAAGCTAAGAACGGAACATCTATTTTGAAAGATCATATATTTCCGCCGATCACATAAGCTAGATAAAATAATAGAAAATGACAATTTGCCATCATGTCTGGTTTATAAGCTTCCAATTGGCTTTTGGGTGGCTAGAGATGCAGACAGGTTCCTTGCTTTGATTTAGAGTTGATCTGAGACCAGAAAAAGACAGCCAATGGAGGGGATCACACAAAGAGTCATTTAATTTTTTTTCAGGAAACATAGCCTGTACTATCACACTGAAAGGGAGGTTGTTTTGAAAACAAACTTTCCACCTCATCTAAAAAAATCAATCTGATCATTCCTTTTTTTTTTTTTTGANTTTTTTTTTTTTTGATCTAGTGAAAATGACAATTTCCAAGAATCTCTTGTCTGAATACAAACTAATGGTTATGGGAAAGCAGTATTAAATTCACAATAAGAAAACATACAAGAGAGAACATTGTGCTTAAGAATAATTAATTTGATTTATCCAAAGAGAAATTCTGCCTATCTTGATTTTCCAGAGTTCTGTAATATTATCATCAAGCACTTGAGTAAGAACATCATGACTCCTGGCTCTTGGATCTCTTTCCAAGTGCAGCAGAAGATGTTGATGACAACTTGGCTCAGAGTGATCCATCAAGATATCCAGTCCTATATTTGGAGTCCTCCAAACCAGAGAGCACTTCCCTATTGTTGTCCTTCATGGAAAAACATCTGGCAAAACCTTATTTCCACAGCCTTGTGGACTAAAAGGCTGTGGTTATCATTTCCTGCATGGTTATTATTTCCTGCACAAGGTTGGTGTGAGCTCCCCTTTGCTGATGAGATAGTATCCTATATAGGAAAGTTTGGGCAAGAAAACTTACTTTGCTGCTTCCATTTTCTTGGGCTGAATTGTCTTTTATAGAAGAATGGGATTTTATCATTATTATTATTCCTTCTATCAAATTTGCCTATTTCATTTCATTGTTCTGATTAATGGGCTGTGAGAATATACTTGAGAAAGAACAGCAGCAAAGGCACGGTCACATAAGAGAACCTCAGCCTAAAGCAGGAATGTAATTTGAGCAAGCATTTCAAACTGGACTGTCCCTAGTTTTCTTTAAATAAAAAGCAGGAAGGGGGGAGGTCTGTTCAGAATTGCAAGATTCTGTTACTGTAACCCTATAATAATAAAAGTAATTTTAGTATTCATGACTTTGGTGTTCATGTCTAGTCTGCCTTGAAGGGTTGACATCTACTCCGAGAGTGGACTTTCCTTCTCTAGTTTTTGCTAGAGGATACTATAGGTTTTCCCTATTAACCTCCTGTGAATGCAGAATAAAAGAGGGAATGATGGTAAAGAATATTATCTGAATTCATAAAAACATTTTTGACAATGTCATCAAAATATATGAGTATCAGTCATGGGTTAAGACTCTCCCAATTATTTGAAGAATAGGCAATTCTCACAAAGCCAGAACAGACAATTCTTACAAAGCAAGAATAGATAGTTCTCACAAAGAAAGTGGGGTTCTTCTGAAAATGGGGGATTGATATTTTTTAATTTGTCATTAAAATCCCAAAGCAAGCAAGCGTTCACATTATGTACTATACCAAGTTAGTTAGGGTGCTTAAACTTAAACTTAAAGATACACCATGCGTTTTGCTAATACCAAAACTGAAATTTTGTATGTGATGCACTAATTAAGATAGAAAGAGGATCAGAGAATTCATCTTCAATTATATAAAAGCTCAATGGATGGTTCCTGGCCATCTAGCACCACTTAGCCTAAATCCCTCACAGCATTGTATCATGGGGAAATTGGAGGAAGAGAATGCTAAGAATGCTGCCACAGCTCCTGGAGGAAATGTGAAATATGGATCTAATGGCAGAATGAATGAAACTTATTAAAATTTAAAGTTGCATTAGCTGCCTTCGAATAGTATTCCTTTCTTTTGAGTTGGGATTTGGAGACAGCAAGACTCTGCACTTGGCAGTTTTCATTGAATTCAGAAAAAAAGCAAATTGAGAAAGCAAGGCACTTGCTAAACTGATCAAACATCTGTCAAACTTAGCATCTTCTTTCTAGCCATAGCTACCCAGGTTGCTATAAGAAATATGCAAGCACCAAATGAAAGAAACAACTTTTGATGGCTTCCATTCACAGCATTTGGAATTCAGAAGTTCTTAGCCTCTAGGTGTTGAACTCTGAATTCTCTGGACAATTTAACTAATGGTGTCAGCAGTCAATGGTCAGCACCATCCCTACAAACTCCTTCCTTAAGCCCAGGTCACACTGCACCAACGGATGCAAAGAGGATGTAAAACGGACAAAAAAGCTTGCCATCCGTTGGAAAACGCAATGCA
>BHFT01050965.1:0-16014 GCA_004320025.1 Laticauda laticaudata
AAATCTTTTTTAGGAATAGTATTAGTCTTTAAAATTCAGGTTCCAGGTACCTTAAATAGATGTTCTCCATTCAGCCGGGTCAGTCAAACTTTCTCCTTTAAACTTCTTCCTGCACAATCTTGTCTGGTTGGGTTCTTCTTTGAGGTGGCCATTTCTGACCGCTGCAACCGCCTTTGGAAAAGGGAGTGATGGCCAGCTGATGAGGAGAGATACGACTCTCCTCAAACCCGCTGACGGCTCCCCCTTCTTCACCACCTCTACGGGGTGGCTTCAGCCCCAAATCTGGGCGGCTCAGGGTGCTCCAGTGGTGAGCACGGATCAAAACTGCGGATGATTGCAATTTCAGTCCATCGCCGAAGAAGCTCAAACCAGAAGTCTGTTCTTCATGTGTTTTAGTCTCCAGCCCCCTAATCATCTTTGTTACTCTGCACTCTTTCTAGAATCTTAACATTGTTTTTATAAAATGGTGTTCAAAACTAGATGCAATATTCTAAGTATGGTCTTATTAAGATTTTATAAAGTGATACAAATACTTCATATTATCTTGATTCTATCCTTCTGTTAATGCAATCTAGGATTGCATTGGCTTTTTTGACTGATGCTGCATACTGCTGCTCATATCCACTAGGACTCCAAGATCCCTCTCACAGATACTGCTAATGAGCCAGGTCTCACCTAATCTGTACCTATACATTTGTTGTTTTCTTGTCTAAATGTAAAACTTTACTTTTCTCTACTTTGAACTTCATTTTGTTAGATAGGGACCAATGGTCAAGTCAGATGAGATCCATCTGGATCTTGTGCTCATCTTCTGGAGAGTTGAATGTTGACTATTCCTGCCAGTTTAGTGTCATCTGCATGAGTTCCCTTTCTATTATCTCATGTAAATTGTTTATGAAGATGTTGAAGAGTACTGGGTCTAAGACATAACCTTGGGTACCCCGCCACTTATTTCCCTCTATATAGATGGACTTCCATTAAGGACTGTATATTGAGTGTGGTTTTGTCAGCCAGTTACAAATCTATCTGGTGGTGATGCTATCTATCCCACATTTTTTAGTTTACCAAGAAATAGGTTGTGATCTATTTTGTCAAGTGCCTTACTAAAATCCAAGCATACTTATGTCCACTAATTTTGCTGGTCCACTAATTTAGTCACTTTGTCAAAGAATGAAATGATTGGTTTGGCATGTTCTGTTTTGACAAACCCGTATTAGCTTCTGATTATAACTTCTAGGTATTCACAAATCTGTTGTTTAATTATCTTTTTCAGAATTTTCCCAGGTATTGATGCCAGACTGGTTAATTTGTACTTTCCTGAATCTGTTTTGTTTCCTATTTTGAAGATGGGAACCACATCAGCGCTTTTCCAGTCCTTGGATAGTCCTCTGGTGCTCCAGGATCTTTAAAAGATTGGGTTCAATGATACTGTGTCTGCAACACAATCCTTTCAATAGAAGACTCCACACCAATTTGCACCACCCAGGTGACACCCAGGAAACCTCCTGGTGATCTTAACAACCCACAAAGAATGTAAATGACCAGCTGTCTGCAAGGAGTATAAATCCTTCCATTTCTCACCATCCAGTCAGAGCTGAAGAAGCTTCTTGGATGAGAAGCAAAACATCTTCAAAGAAAAACCAGAAAGTCTAGTTGTCTCTTGGAAGGAAAAAAAAAAGCACCTTTGAGACAACTATGAGCTAGATGATGAGAATCTCCATAGACATATGGTTCTGAGATCACATCTGACAGTTACTTCAGGACTCCAGAATATCATGTCCCAGTGATCTGAACTCATCTAGAGAGAACAGGTGTTCTCTTACTATTTTTTTTGCTTATTTTAATGTTTATTCCTAGTCTGTCTTTTATAGTTATGTTTTTGGTAGGTTGGGCTGCATTCTCTTTTTGTGTGAAGACAAATGCAAAGAGTGAATTAAGCAGCTCTGTTTTCTCTCTCTTGCCTGTTACTTTCTTGCCATCTTCTCTCATTAGTGGACTAATGGTTTTCTTGACTTTTTCTTGTTCTTTATGTGTTGAAAGAAACTTTTTAATTTACTTTTGACATTTGTTACTTCATTCTGAACCTTAGCTTTCCCGACTTCATCTTTGCAAATTCAGGCCTGTTTTATCTCCCAAGAAACACCAGAGGCACTGAAAATTAAGACAGCCAAAAACATCATTATTAGTGAAAACTGTGTGATCATATGTTCATAAAATTCAATTTAAGGACACACACATCTTGTCAAGAATATCAAACTGCTACATAATGCCTTCACAGAGAGGCTATGATATCCACAGACACCTACAGAAAGAAAGAAGAAAATCTGAAGATTAACAAAACCTTGTTGCCTGCCTTGTACCACCAAAGATCCTGGAATCATCTCCCCAAATGGACAAATCAGAAAATAGCCTTGGGGAAGAATCCAATCAGGATTCAGCTGGTCAGCCTGAACAATCAGGATCCAGCACAAAAAACAATCAGAAATCAGCATTCCAAAAATGACCAGTGAGAAGTTGGCATGAACCAAATAATAACAGAATAACAGATTTGGAAGGGACCTTGTAGGTCATCTAATCCAGGGGTGAAATTCAACCACCTCAGCCCACCTTGGGAGAAATGGTAGGGATGATTTGAATCAGTAAAAAATTGCCCCAATCACCCCTGGTTACTCTTATTATTATACCAAGCCACGCCCACAGAGTCAGTTGGGAAAAAAATTGAATTTCACCCCTGATCTAGTCCAACCCCCTGCCCGAGCAGAAGACCCTACTTCAAATACCAAAAGATCAGTCAGGAATCAACACCATGAAAACAACCAATAAAGACTGGGCACAAAGAAAGAAACAGTCATAAAACAGCCTTCACCAACCTACACCAATAGGAAACCATCTTGGTTAAAAACTATTCAGAACTCTGGACACCTGGCTGTAAAGACAGGAGCCCAGTCAATTCCTCCTCAGCTTTTTTGGTCTGTGCAGCAGTGTACAGTAGCTTGCCTCTGAAGATACCAGTTAATAGTTGTTGGCAAAACATCAGGAAATCTGATATCTTTTCTAGAACATAGTTACTAAATCCTGAAACTCAGCACTGTTCAACACATACAACCTGTGAAAGGTACCCCAGAATGAAATTGAAGCTTTGTTCATTTTACCTTAGAATGCCAATTAGCTAGGTAGAAATAGTAAATACACCTGATACTTATTGAAGACCATATCTGCGACAAAGAAGGTATTCTTTCCTAGTTCAGAGTCTTTTGGAGAGTCTGGAAAAGAGCTGGAAACATTTCCATCTCTGAGCCTACCTTGAACTGTTTTGGAGTCCTCTTAAGGGTCAGCAGGGAAAGCCAATGCTCCTGCCAGGAGTACTTGACAGTCTGCAAGCTGACTAAATACTGAATGGGATCAGGTGCAGTAATATTTCTGCTTGTACTTCTTGGTGTTGGCAGCTGGAGAACAAGTGAGCATGTTGCATTTGCATAGCTAGCTGGCTGCAAAAAGCTTTTCTGCAGAAGACTGATAAAACCAGTGGAAAGTAATCTTTTTTACTGCTACCCATGCTCAACAAATCCATAATCCTTCATATAGCGAGTGATAAGCTTCATGTTTTGGTATATGATTCAGAAGTCATTCATAACTCTAAACCATATTGATCTTTTCACTGCAATACCATATACAAAAATGAATATTAAACCAAAACAAGGCAACAGTAGGAAACCCCATATCATATGGGTAAATATCTCCATACCATTTTATATTTGTAACATAATAAAATTCATCACCAATTGTTTCCAAAGGATTCTCTTGGATGTCCAATAAGAAAATAAGCCTTTTGCTGAACAGTCTTATGTAAAACTGGTACAAAATGATCCTTTGTACCCCTAGTTATTTATTTCTTAATACAAAATACCCCAGTTGTTTATTCCAGAATTCTTGGAGATAACTAATATTCACCCAAATAATATTCTTTAACTTTTAATATTTTTTTAACTTTAAGTATATTTAAATATACTATAGATTTAGAATAATCCAAAATACATTTAGATAAATTTTAGACAGATACATTTAGATTTTAGATAAATGTACAAGTATCAGAACCAAGTAATGATCTTAGCACTTAGGTTAGGAATAGGAAATCAAACTATGCATCAAAGGCTCTTTAGAAAATTCCATCTTAAATAATTTTGGGAGCATTAAAGATGGGAGCAAGCCTTGTTCAAAGGAGAGACTAATCTACAGAGCCATCTGGGGAAGAACAAGACTCCTGTGGATCTCTATTCTTCTCACTTTAATCATCGACACTCGCCAAATACGGTATTGCAAAAGGACACAGCGACGAGAAAATGTTCCATCCATTGTATCGCTCTCAGAAAGGCCAAAAATTTGCATAACCAGAGCGGATAAACACGGAGCGTGGAGGACGCACGGGCGGTTATGGCCAGAGCGGATGCGGAACGGAAGCCCAGCGGATGGGAAGCGGAATGGGAGCCTGATGGCGCATCACAGGGTTCCGGGGGGCCTCAGCAAAGCGGACGTGGAAACGAAAGGGAGCGGATTGCCACACGGATGCACAGCGATGCACAGCGAAGCCTACATGGATGCCTGAGCATTAATTGCGCATGCGGGTAGGAATGCATTGCGTCACGCCCCGCGATATAACGGAAGCAGCTCAGAAGCAGTCGCATTCAGAGAAGACCTCTGCCAGGATGGATGGCTGCCTTGCTGCCCGCCTGCATGTCTGCCTGCAAGCTTGCTGCCAGCCTCGCTGCCAGCTTGGCTGCCAGTTCTCGCCTGCCAGCCTTGCTGCCAGCCGTGCCTGCAAGCCTTGCTGCCAGCCCAGTCTTGCCTTGCCAGCCTTGCTTGCCTGCCTTCTCTGCCAGCTTTGTGCCTGCATGCTCCAGCTTCCTTGCCAGCCTTGGTGCCTGCCTCCCTGCTCAGCCTTGCTGTCTGCCTGCCTGCCAAGCCTTTGTCATGTCTGCCTACCAGCTTTTGTGCTGCCTGCGGTGCGAGCTTCCTGCCAGCCCTTGGTGCCTGCCTGCCTGCCAGCCTGCCTGCCAGCCTGCCTGCCAGCTTCCCTGCCAGCCTTAGCTGTCTGCCCTGCCTGCCAGCCTTGGTCATGTCTGGCTACCAGCCTGGTGCCTGCTGCCTGCCAGCCTTCCCTGGCCTAGCCTTTGGTGACCTTGCCTCCCTACCAGCCGTTTCTGCCAGCCTTGGGTTCCTGCCAGCCTCCCTAGCCACCAGAAACCCCACAACCCATGCGGAAAGCACACAAGCTCAAGCCATCTGCTGCCAGCCCTGGCAAGCGGGACAGGGCTACATCCTGCCCCTGGCCCCTCCATTCCCAGGCTCCATGTCCCATTTGCCTTGCTGCGGTCCACAAGCCTGTCCTGTAACACTGGGATAGCGGTGTGCATGAGATTTGCAGATGCAGCAAGCTTCCAAATGATTGCCCTCACGGTCTCTGGGCTATGCTGCATTGGTGGTTGAGAAGTAACCTGGAAACTTTGGCCAGGATGCACAAGGGCGTTGTCCACCACCCGCCTTGCCCTGAAGGCCTGTAGTTGAAGATGGTGTCTCTTTTACGGGTGAGGTGTCTGGAGGTGTAGGGCTTCATGAGGTAGGTTGTGAGGGAGAAGGCAATCATCCCCCCCGATGAAGTAGGGCACATCTTGTGTGTCGTTGGAGGGGTCTGGATTGGGAGCCACGATGAGGTTGCGTTCCAGCCCCTCCTTGAGGAGCACTGGTGGTTGTATACCTGGGCATCTGAAGATGAGCCGTTGGCCTGAAGCATCGATGTACATGAACTTGTAGTCAGCATCGACATGGCGAAGAGGACATGATGAGAAGCCCTTGAAGTTTGAAATAAGTGGAGCTGAGTTGGTTGGAGATTTGGCAGGCCACGTGCTTCCCATTATGGCTCCAACGGTGTGGGGGAAGTTCCACTTTGATACCACTGCTTCTGCAACTTTCTTCCAGCCTTCTTCAGTGGAGGGGTAATGGAGGAGCTCCTCCTTGTATTCTTCGATGATGGCTGCACCACTTATCTGACACAATGCTGATGTGTTGGATGGCACCCTCCAGCCATACTGCTGCTCCTGTAGGTGGTCCCAGAGGCAGGTGGCGCAGAGTGAGTGCCCCTTGAGTCCAGGTTCCAGGCTGGGCTGGAAGTTGGTGTTTGGCTTGGTCAACCTGGGTGTCAGGCACTGCACAACTTCATCAAACATGGCTGGAGGCATCTTCATGAAGTTCTGAAGCGCCAAGTGTCTTCATTCTGAGCTACAATCAGCTGTTGTACAGTCCATCCTCTGCTCTTCTGGGCAACCATCTTCGGACCCAGACTCTTTTTGGCTGCTCTTTTTCTTCTTCACAGAGCCTGCAGATGGCTTCCGACTGTTGCAGAACGATGGTGGCTGCCGAAACGGCTTTTGTTACAATCCACGGTGGACATGACTGGATGCTGTAGAAGAGGAAGAGTCAGATGAAGGTGCAGAGGTCTGCACAGCAGGGCTGCTGGTCTGAAAGTGAGATGCAGATGAGTTGCTCCCCTTTTATAGGAATATATGATTTTCCGCTAGCATCCTCTAGGGATCCTCTAGGCACCTCTAGACATCCTTATATCCGTGATAGGTCCCTCTGTGAACGTTTTTTCTGTTTTAAACGCTTTGTTTCCGTGCTGCATACGTTCTGCATCATCTTCTGCGTCTGTTCCACATTTCTTCCTGCGTCGGGGTGGGCTGTGAGTTGCGCGGATGCGTAGCAGATGCCTAGCGGATATAGCGGATGCGTAACGGATGCGTAACGGATGCGTAGCGGATGCAGAACGGACGAACTGGCATACATTTTCACGCAAAAGTTTTGGGGCAGCCCAAAACTTTCTGAGTGGATGAAACGTCAATAAACGGATGCTGGACGGATAGAGAGGAAGCCAACAGAGGCAGTGAGTTACATAGCGTTTTTCCAACGGATGGCAAGCTTTTTTGTCCGTTTTACATCCTCTTGGCATCCGTTGGTTCGGTGTGACATGGGCTTTACAGAAGTGGAGTTGAAGCAAGAACATACTGGAAGGGCCAATTTGGATAAATAACCTAATTCAACTCTACTACATTATGCAAAAAAGTATATGCTTATTAACTAAGCAATACATCAAAAGCACCAACAAACAAGGTCATTACTTAACTTATGAGAAATCCAAAGTTGTAACTTGACCATTCTGCTATACCAGTCAGAAGAGATCCATAATAAACAAATTCTAAGCTCCAGAACAACCCTATTTAATCATTCTGTGAACTACAACCTATAGTGAAGCAGTCCAAGAGGAAAGTGATATAGAGGAGGCAAGACTAAACACCTGATCTGGATTCAGCAGCAACAATAATGACAATAAATTCCTGGACACAAAGCACTACTGATTCTAAAATTCTAAAATGTTATGGGCTTTTAATTTTCTTTGCTACTTGTGATTTATTGTAAATCCCTATATATTAGGCTTGAATTGAAATACTGGTCTTAGAGGACAGACAGTTTTGCAAATAATAAGCTTATAATACAGCATTTTACTTCCACAGTGCTTATTTTGTCAGAATTCAAATTGTTATTAATAAGTGAATGTGGTTTAAACAGTTATCTTGCTTTTTTTTCATTTGGAAAGTTGACATTTTATCGAAACAGATAAATTGTTCATATACGTTCATATACGTTCAGATCATGTTAACCCTCTTCATGGTTCTCATGAGAAATTGCCTATTCTTCATGAAATTTTAATATGCACTTTTCTGGCAGAAAGTGGCTTTCAGTTAGGATCCCTGAATCTACTGCCAACCTCCATGATTCCTTCTTCTACAATGAAACCACCAAGGAATTTAAAAGCAGTATTAGATTTTGGTTTCATTCAAGATGGATGAATCTTTACAACCCAAACGGATAATGAGAGCTCAGGGTATCAAGATTCAGGATGAATGAATCCATTTAGATTGAATATCAATGGAACAGGCTGCCACCTAAGGAAATGATGATTGTTACAGGGCTTCAGATAGAAGGCTTTGATCATCAACTAAAGAGATTTTGCTGGATCCCGCATTCGGCAAAGAATGAGATTAGTTGACCTTTAAGAAGCCTTTCCACTATGACTCTGTGATTGCATTTCAGCTCCAGTTTTTAAGGGCTGGATTCATTTGATCTCTCTCTTTAGAACTTTGGAAACTTTGGACATGCTGAAGAAAGACATAAATAAATAAGGCAATACCTTTTCTCTCAGATTTCAAGTCTGAATTGACTGATATAAGAATATTCTTTCTTCACCACAGATGGAACTAGACATATTTGCAAGAGAAGGGAAATATTGGGTATGTCTAGTCTAATGAAAAGAAGGACTAGGGCAGACATGATAGCAGTGTTCCAATATCTCAGGGGCTGCCACAAAGAAGAACTATTCTCCAAAGCTATTCTCCAAAGCAGGGGTCACCAACCTTTTGGATCTCAGGGACCACCAAACTCATATCCCAGGGACTACTAACCCATTCTGTGGGCTTGCCCTAATTTGTGGGTGTGGCTTGGTGGTCATGTGACTGGCTGGGCATGGCTTGTATGTAAATATTATAAATATTTTAATATAAATATTGAATTTTTTATAAAAATAGAACAACTTTTACCCAAAATCAGGCAAAGCAGGCAGGCAATTGAGTTGTTCACAGAATCCAGATTCATTCAGAAAATCTATCTCTCTGCCATTGGCTAGCTCAATCTGTCACATAAAATTTGTTGCAGGCAAACTCACAAAATTAACTCACAACACACCATGCATGTAAATATTGATTTTTTTATTTAAAAAAAGAGCACTTTTACCCAAAATCAGGCAAAGCAGACAGATTGAGCTGCTCACAGAATCATTCAGTGATCTATCTATCTGCCATCAGCTAGCTCAGTCTCTTAAATTTGCTTGCTATGAGTCTGCACTGAATTTGCTTACAAGCAAACCTTCAATCCTAAGGAGCAGAGCCAAAGATCTAAAGACTAGCTGAAAGCAAGAAATCCAATCATTTCCTGATTCCTAGCTAATCTAAATCTCCCGGCACGCAGAACAGATGGTGGTTGAAAAAGGAAAAATAAAAATTTAGCAGGTAAGTTTACCGGTAGGGAGTGAGTGGCAGGGAGGTTGCCGTAAGCCATGTGGCGGCACAGCCTTGTGTTTCTGTCACAGCCTGGATTAATTGCTTTGGAGGGGTGCTCTGGGTGAGATTTCTCTGCGGCCACCACAAGGTTTCTTAAGGCCCACCAGTGGACCGTAATCCACTGGTTGGCGATTGCTGCTCAAAAGCACCTGAGGCAGGACAAGAAACAATGGTGGAATCTGATCAAGAAGAGAAGCAATTTAGAAACTAAGGAGAAATTTCCTGAAGTTTGAACAATTAATCTGTGGAACAACTGTCCTCAGAAGTTGTGAATGCTCAACACTGGAAGTTTTTTTAAAGATGTTGGAAAACACATTTGTCTGAAGTGGTTAGGTTTCCTGCCTAGGCAGGGGGTTGGACTAGAAGACCTCCAAGGTCCCTTCCAACTCTGTTATTCTATTATATTCTATATCTAAAAATTGTGATGACAACAGTAAATCTGCAATCAAAGTCTTGCCGTTTGTATAAACATATGTGACATACAAAAGAGGCAGAAATTAAATCACACAGCCACAGCCACTATCAATTCAGTTTCTGGTTGGTTTCAGTTAAAATTGTAAGCTATACATTGATACAGATAAATTTATTATCAAAGCACACATGCACATATAATATACGGCTTGAGGCCAGTTATTTTTTTTATGTTAAGACACTTAGATGCCTAATATAAAAGTCTTCCACTGCTACTCCAAAATGCCAACTATCCATCCTCATGTTAGTCAGAGGGAAGCTTTAGTTTACACTAAAGAGATATGAACCTTGTTAGACTTTTACAGAAAGAGGAATCATTCCTCAAGGAATATGCAACCTAATTTGACAAACTGGATTATACTGTAGGTGACCTTGCACTAAGCACATAATATACTTCCCCTCCTGTCTATCATGGGATTTAGTAATTTAATTTTTGAAAAGGTCAGCTTTGAACTTTAACCTATTAATCAAAATGAAGGCAATTCATTGTTGGCTAAGTGATTGTTTCCATTTACTCTTGAGGGCACATAGTTCATCCCGTTAAGCTGGTTAAACTTGTCAGTAATAGAAACAATAAAAGCAATACTAGGGCATCGCTGGCAGATTCACACAATCAGATGAAGAGAATAAAGAGATGTGTAAAAATCTATGAGGATAAAATAGGATTCTTTCATTTATAGATCACTTTTAAACAAGTTCCTCTTTTGGCTTGCAGGGCTTTGATACAACCAAGTAATTTAAATTCTTTGATGCCAACAGTGCATTTTTAATCAGAGTCCCATATCACATTTAGGACAAGCATTAGTACCCGTCATGGAAAAGAGTCATTTGATTTGATGTATGCGTCTTTGAGAAAGGAATCTTATAAATGTACATCATTGATACCTCATGAAATGACTGAAAAAGCTCTCAGTAAGAATTGCTTAGTGTAATGATAATACCCATTATTATTACTTAGCGATGGAAAATAACCATAACTAAATATAATGAAGTTCTCATCATTTGAAGTAATAACCAAAGCTTTATGAATCTAATATTATATGTACATGTATGGTCCAGTACTATTTCATTTTGTATAGGGGATGCTTTGAAATGGTGAATGAAAGCGTTCCACCTCAATACCATTCGTCAAAGGCACTGAGGTAAGCTACTTTGATTTGCTCCCATGAAAAATGTCTTCAGCTCCAATATGAAAACTGAAAGTAGGACATGGCTTGTAGAGTCACATTAAATGACTCTTTATCCAAGTTTCAATCAGATGGAGCCAGAGGTGGTATTCAGCAGGTTCTGACCAGTTCTAGAGAACCGGTAGCGGAAATTTTGAGTAGTTGAGAGAACCAGCAAATACCACCTCTGACTGGAGATTTTGCAGTATCCTTCCCCTGCCATGCCCACCAAGCCATGCCCACAGAACNCTGGAGATTTTGCAGTATCCTTCCCCTGCCATGCCCACCAAGCCATGCCCACAGAACTGGTAGTAAAAAATTTTGAATCCCACCACTGGATGGAGCCTCCTGCTGAAGCTTTGCAAAGGCCCATTATAATTCACACAATACCAGATTACAAAATGTGGTAAAGGAATGAAAACAAAACTACTACAGTTTCCAACTGACTGGAAATTAGACAATAGTCTTTGCAGTAGATCCCTGACCAAGAACTGTTTGACGCTAGTTTCCCCTAACGTCAAGAATTTAGATGATACAGTCAAAACATTTAGAATGTTTAGATATATAAAGCTATTTCTTCCATCAACAGTACTATGGAAGGAAATATATATAACAGAAGATGAACATTTTGACAAACAATATTTTGCAGCAGGAGTAAATAAGGCAAAATATTTGTTTTCTTCTCTTTATTTAAATCTAACACACATTTTAAAGTTTACAAATAATGAAGTTTGTTTTTATTAAAGAGAAAGTAAACTGCATCAGTGTATTCTCCAGTTTAGGATCAGATATTTCTTAGAAAAAGGAGATATTTTAAGAGTTAAGCCAGGGGTAGTCAACCTTTTTATACCTACCGCCTACTTTTGTATCTCTGTTAGTAGTAAAGTTTTCTATAACCGTCCACCGGTTCCATAGTAATGGTGATTTATAAAGTAGGGGACAAAACCCCTACCGGCCCATCCATGAAAGCTGGAATGCCCACTAGTGGGTGGTAGGGACCAGGTTGACTACCACTGAGTTAAGCAAAAATATTATATAAACACTTGGTAAAAAAGATTAGACAAGATTAAGATTTAGGTAATACATGGAACAATTAGGACTGCAATCCCAATGATTATAAAATGTGATGTTACATTATGGAAATTTCAACACTTCTGGTTGCCATTGTTAAGCAAATTACCACAGTTCATTAAGCAAGGACACCATAGTGTCTCCAGTTGTAAACTTCTGCCAGCTTCTCCACTGATTTGACTTGTAGGAAGCTGGCAATGAAGGCTGCAAATGGCAATCAAATGACCGCAAGATGTTGCAATGTAATGGTGAGCCAAGTACCATTCACTCAGATCACAATATTGTAATTGTGGGGATGCTATAACCAATATAAATATAAGGTCTGGTCGTAACTTCATTTGTTCTCATTGTCATACATTTAAAAAGTCACCAAATGAATAGCTATTAAATGAGACCACGTTAATTTATCAAAATGAAGAATTAATAAAAATATTTTATGTATACTTCAGAATGTGGAAGGGTGAGGGACAACATTCCTGAAACCACATTATAAAAAAGAATAACTATAGTAGAACATTCCCTTTTCTTTTTTAGAAGATTAAATGAAATGGATAGAAAATATTCAGCATTTGGATAAATTATAAACTGGTAAGTTCTATTTCTAAAACAGCATTGAATAATAATTAGGAGAGAAGACTTATTAAGCACCTATACCAAGATTTTGTGCTGAAATCAATTAACATCTGTGATGATACAGACAGACTTATAATCAAAATAGAATAGCACCTTGAAATTGTGGAAAATAAATGGTCTATATAAACTTTTTAAAAGATTTGGTAACTGTCCAGTTTGAAGAAATCACTGATTATTTTGCAGAAATCAAGCATATCTATCTATTTATCTATTTATTTTGATATTTCCTAAAATAGGCTTGAAACATGTCTAGAAGTCAGATTTAGTCAAGGAAGTGGATTATACAATATGATAATCCCCGTAAGGGTCTGGAGAATTTATTTTAAGCAGAAATTATGTTTTAAGATTCTACATCGTTAGCATATAACCTCTATTATTTATAACAGAGAGGCAGTCTGGTGTAGTGGTTAAGGTGTCAGGTAGAAACTGAGAGACTGTGAGTTCCAGCCCCAGTTTATACCAGTTCCAAAGCTAGCCTGGTGACTGGGGCCAGTCACTCAATGCTACGCAATGGCAAACCATTTCTGAAAAACCTCACCAAGAAAATTGCAGGGTCATGTCCACACAATCTCTGACAATAAGACACAACTGAAGAGAAGGGGGGAAATACTCTATAAGTAGTTCCCATATTACATGGGGTACTCGAGGGCTTATAATCAAAAATGACTTTCTTTCATTTTTGGTGGGAATGCAGTTTGGTCTCAAAATTATTTAATGAAAAGCTATAATGAGAACTACCAAATACTGTACAGGAATTAATGCTTATCAAATGTAGATTTATTACATATAGTTGATGAAATTACAAAACACTATGGTTTACTCATTTTTAATAATAAAGTAATCATTACGTATAAATGGAAATATCTGGATAATGTTTGACTTGAAGTGAAAAAAGTCTTTCACATAATGAGGTTTGCCCAATTTCTTTGAGATTTCCAATAAAATTCATGTATTTTAAAAAAAGAGAACATGAAAATTCAAGATTTATTTATTTTATTTATTTATCAGGATTGACAAGATTTTATGTATTTTATAAATGACAATTGTACTGAATAAATGGCATTTAAATGTATTTTTAAATGGCAAAAGTAGTATCTATCAGGACTAAAGGCCATGTCACACTGCCCAACGGATGCAAAAAGGACACAACGGACGAGCAAAATGTTCCATCCGTTGTGTTATCCCTCTCAAAGGGCAAAATTGCATAAGCAGAGCGGATAACACGGAAAGGAACGGACGGGGGGAGACGCAGAGCGGATGTATAGAGGATGCAGAGCGGATGTATAAGGATGCAGAGCGGATGCGTAGAGGATACAGAGCGGATGCAGAGCGGATGCGTAGAGGATGCAGAGCGGATGCAGAGCGATGGCAGAGCGGATGAGCTGCACTACTTTCATCCTTTCTCCTTCCGTGCTACTAACGCTGCGCATCCGTTCTGCTTCCTCCCTGCGTCCGTTTACCGCTGGAACAGGTTTGAGTTGTGCAGATGCACAGCGGATGCCTAGCAGATATAGCAGATGCGTAATGGATGCAGAACGGATGTCCCCCGTATGCCTAGAGGATGCAGAACGGATGCATTGGATACATTTTCCGCTCAAAATTTTGGCAGCTGAAAACTTTCTGAGCAGATGAAACGGCAATAAACGGATGCTGGACGGATAGAGAGGAAGCAAAACAGAAGGCAGTGAGTACATCGCCGTTTAATCAACGCATGGCAAGCTTTTTTGTCCGTTTTACATCCTCTTTGCATCCGTTGGTGCAGTGTGACATGGGCTTAACTAAGTCAAATCTAAGTCCTAAAAAAACATAACCATGTATTTTAGCACAGTGTTTCTTAAACTTTTTAGAATAGCCATCAAATTATTTGGGGTTTTTTTAAGGGAGAACACATAAGATCATTTCTTTTTATAAAAAGTGGACATTTGGGGAAAGTTAAAGAGAGAATATAAACCTGATTTAATAAGTCTCTTTATTTTCCCCACATTTGGAACATCTATCATAAAACTTAATGGAATATACTGTATGAGCATGCATATGAGGCACATTTCCCCTCTGGAATGAGATTTGTTTAAGAAATTCTTAAACCAACATTGTATTCATCATCTTTCAGTATATGATCTTGGTTATCTACTTTTGCATGGATATCCTGACTGAAAAGATGGTAGGAATCACAAAATTCTTTTTTTGTTTAAAAGCTCTTGTTCTCTGTGGATTCCAGTTAAAAAACAACAACCCAATAATGATATCTTCTCATCTCTTCTTTTTAGTATTGTTCTTGGGGGAATACTAGTTTCTTTAAAAATATGTGGAACACCATACGAAAGTATGAAAGTGGCTGGTAAAATTATGGAGTGGTACAGCTTTGTACGAAAAGAAAAGCTCTCCAGGAACAAAACTGTCATTAAAAAAAAGCTGTCATAGAACAAAATTGTGATTTTAAAAAGCTTTCATGGAACAAAATTTTGATTAAAATACTTTGAAGTGGATTTTGAACCAACAATACTTACATACCAGGTGAAATATGTAGTTTAGGACAACTAATCTAAGTGGCAGGGGTAATGTTCTTTCCTCTGCAAACTATCCAGCTGGAGATAGCCTATAAAGTGTTCCAGCTCAAATAAGCAAGGAGTTTCAAGGCAACGTAAGAGGAAAAGACTACAGGTAGTCCTTGATTAATGACCACTCATTCAGTGGCCGTTCAAAGTTATGACAGTGCTGAAAAAGATTTATAATTGGTTCTTGAAATTGAGGCACTCCCATGGTCCCCATGGTCACATGATTGTAATTTGGGCATTTGACAACTAGTGCACATGTACAACAGCCAGGTGATTGTCATTTGTGATCTTCACAGCTGGCTTCCAAGAAGCAAAGTCAATGACATTGACATGACATCGTGCTTAATAATCTCCATAGTTTGTCTAATCACCATAGCTAGAACTGGTATAATAATAGAATAACAGAAACAGGGACCTTGGAGGTCTTCTAGACCAACTCTCTGCTCAAGCAGTAGACCTATACTATTTCAGATGACTCTCCAATCTCTTCTTAAAAACCTCCAGTGAAGCAGAACCCACAACTTCTGAAGGCAAGCTATAAATTAATTATTCTCACTGTCAGGAAATTTCTCCTTAGTTCTAGGTTGGATCTCTCCTTCATATGTTTCCATCTGGTGTTTCTTTTCCTGCCTTCAGGTGCTTTAGATAATAGGCTGACTCCCTCCTCTTTGTAGAGCCCCTCAGATATTGAAAGGCTGCTATCATGTCACTCCTAGTCCTTTTCTTCATTAGACTAGACATGCCCAATTCCTGCAATAAGAACAAAACCTTCTATGCACCAATTCCATCCACGATTTCTACAATTTTGTAAACAACAAACTAAAAGACTCAAGGTTCATCCCACCTCTGAAAGGACCAAATGGTAAAGACTGCAATGATGACAAAAGCCAACCTCTTTAAACACATTCTTTGGCTATTTGTAAACAGCAATGGATCATGCCCAGTATTTCCTAG
>BHFT01050966.1:0-13866 GCA_004320025.1 Laticauda laticaudata
CTTGTTGTTTGGCTTCGTGTTCGTGGTCGTGCCACATCTTCATGGTGGATGTCAGTTTGCTTCTTGTATGGGTCAGATGCATATATGCATCCCGGAGATCTCAAACAGCCTTAAAACAAGAACTTCTATTATTTCACACATATTCATTAAAATCTTGCCTGTGAAAGAACTAAACAACAGTGACAGCTAAACACTTAAGGACTTAACCACATTTCCCACCCTTATTTTCTATAATAATGTTCAAGGCATGATTTAATAGAGAAGCAGTCATTAAATATAGTTAACACATTTTTACACCCAAGCTAAGCTTTGAAATGAATGAATATTTCTTTAAGCATCCTAACACAATCAGCTCAGGTAGTTTAAAACAATTTTGCAAGGGGGCTGATTTTAGAAGTTGAATGGTTCTATTTACCTTGACAAACCAGAAAACCTTAATAGCTGAGATAAAAACAAAAAAAAAGTCTGAGATACAAAGTGTGCTAATTAACAAATATATACATTTTAAATGCCCACTTTGCAATTATTGCTATCTCTTAAAACAAAAAGCAGACAATACATCAACATACATGTGTGTATATCTCGTAATGTATAATCATATCATGTCTCAGAAAGCTTTAGCAGGTTTAAAGCCCAAAGAATTATGCCTCTGTCCCTTTTGTTTTCTATGTCAGCTTCTTTCTATTCATTACTGAACTGTGGAAAGGAAACACAGAGGTAGTGTTTTCCTTTTCAACCATGTAATGTCTTATACCCAGATTTTAAAAAAAAGGGACCGGTTGCTTTTTTTTTTGGCCTGGTAGACAAGCTGTCGTAATTGAAACGAAGTCTAATCAGTCTCATTACTGTTTTCAGCAATTTGCACCACCAAAGATGCTTATTAGGTAACAGTGTTTAATAAACCGCTCTTTAGAAAACTACCAATAATGAGCTCTTAACAGCCAATCTTTAGCAGGAATGTAATGTGAAAAGCGTTCCTAGCACTGAATAGATTTTCACATTTAGTAGTGTCATAATTAAGCTGGAGGAATTGGTGACTGCAGTGTTAGATTTATTGCAATCTAATTTACAGTCCTTCAGCCTCCAAGACTACATTTGGAAATGCGATCCTTATATTTAACCAAAATTACAGTTAATATTTCCACAGCAGATTTTAAAAAGCATCTCACCCTTTCCTAATGCTCACTCAAAACATGATTTAGGAAAGAGGTTGAAATTATAGATGAATTTCAAAAGGCAGGTTGTATATATTAGACATGGAATTTAAAAAGTTATTATTTTAACATTTACTCAACTCTGTTTAGCCTGTATTCCAAAGAAAATATGTATAATATAAAAATAATTTATCATAGATTGTTACATATGTTTTTGCAAATTTTTGTGAGAAATTCCTTACATGTTATTAATTCTAATAGCAATTAATTCTCATAATAAGCACCATCCTATAGGCACCTTGGTAATACTTAAGTAACATGACCAGATATATTATCTCATAAAAACCCAATGATTAGTGACATCGGTTTTTAAACATCAAAAGCACCACAAAGATTCAGCAAGTGCTGCATAGAAATAGTTATAAATCAACTTTTTTTTAAAAAAAGGATCAACATGTAAACTGATAATTTGTATAAAGTGAAAGCATTCAAGACAACAACCTATGCTTTCATTCTCACACTGTGAGAACATATATTTGTTCTAACATACCAGGTCCTCCTAAACCATAACCCAGAAATAGATTGATGACCGAATGTATTCTCAATCTGAAAAGCAATTTTTAAAAGATATTAATATTATTTAGTTTATCTTAAAATTATTTCAAACTGAAAAAAATACTTAAAAGATAGATAAAGCTAAACTCAAGTTTTTATTAATGATACATGCCATATCCCACAAACAACTTACATGTGAACTGTAGAAACTGATCTTTAAGCAAGGGGAAGAAATCCATAACTGTTATCAAAAACAATGAGAACAAAGCAAAGACTGTGTGTTCCTTTGTTATCTCAAGCAATATAAATTATTGCAAGATAAATTTTTATTAGTCATAGTGGAATTTGACAGGATAGTTAAAATATAGTTAATGACCTTTGGGGCACAAAGGCAACCAAATTCTAAAACACCCCATTCTATCAATCTAAATAAAGTATTCTTAAAGGTGTTGTCTGGGTATAACATAACAAACAAATAAATATTTTTCAAAGTCTCAGCTTTAATTTTTAATACAGTAAATATCAATAGATATAATTTGCATAACCAAAACTGTTGGGGGTCCTCAGTCACTTTTAAGAATGGAAAGGGGTCCCGAGACTAAAATGTTTGAGGACCAGTGATTTAAAGGAAAGAAGAGAACTTGAGAAGAGATAGTCTCCTATTCTACCCATCCTCTAAAGCAGGTGATAGGTTCCTCTATGAGATGGCTCCATAATTAACAGTGGTCCAATGAGGCCACTAAGAATTTTTTAATTTTTTAATGTTCTCTTGTATGCTAAATGTAATAAATGTCAGTTAAAAATAGGAAAGGTTGCTCCTAACAAATGATTAACATTGGTGAATAAAGTACAGGTACTTACAATAGTTCATTTAGTGACTGAAATTACAAGGGCACCGAAAAAAAGTGACTTATGACCACCTACAACCATTGCAGTTATGTGATCACTTTATGTGACCTTCTACAAGCAAAATCAAGGGGACAGCCAGATTCATCTCACAACTGTGTTAACTGCAGTGATTCACTTAACAATTGAGCCAAGAAAGGTCGTAAAATGAGGCAAAACTCACTTAACAAATGTCTCACTTAGCAACAGAAATTTTGGGCTCAATGATGGTCATAAGTCAAGGACTACCTGTAAAAGTAGAATCTCTCTCAAGCAGAGCTTGAATCTTGGACACGTTCCTGGAATCCTAATGGAATGATGTGTCATTTCCTTCTCTGAGGAGTCCTGTCTACTAGCCTGGGATTTATTATGATCTCATACCAAAAACTTATCAGATCCAATCCTGTTTGTTTGTTTGTTTACATTGGCCAAGTTTTGCTACATGTTGCAATCAGCTGTAATTAATAATTGTATGTCCTAAGCAGCGAATAAAACTTAATATTGATAATTTATGTAACCACTGCAGGACATACATTAAATATTGGAAGGAGAAATGGATGACAGCGCTTCAGACCATGGCGTAGCCTTAATTATAAACATATTTATAATTATAAACATATAAAATTATATTTATATATAAAATTATATTATATAAACATATTTATAATTATAAACATATAAAATAGGGTAAATTGAACATGTATACATATGTCAATTAGCCTCTGTCCTGATATTGTTGGAAGAATTAAATAATGTGCTACTGATCAGGATATCTAAAGTATTATCAATGAAATAATTACAATAGTAAAGTAAGCCTACATCTTTGATAGTTGTATGTGTAACTATAAACATGTGACACACTTAATACCTACTATTAAGAAATATTAACAAATAAAATAAATATTAGTTTTTCAATAAATTTTAACAAATAACCATAAAAGGCCATCCTTTAGGAAATTGCTAGGCAATGTTTATCACAGTGGGTGAAATATTTTTTAAAAAAATTATACATTAGCTTATTTTTTTTATTAATTGACATTAAAACCACTGAAGGCATAAGGCTCTCCCCAATGAAGGAATTGAAGCTGGCTATAGGATTGCCTTAAACACCATCACATAATCTAGTTGATGAAACTTGCCTCTATATCTGTATTACAAGATCTTTCCCCCTTACTTTCTATTTTATCACCTTGACTGCCCTCTATTACAAACTTGCAGCAAAGCAAAGAAATGAGATGAGAGAGAAAGAGAGAGAAGGGAGGGAGGGAAGGAGGGAGAGAGAGAGAGAGAGAGAAGGGAGGGGGGGAAGGAGAGGAAGAGGGAGGGAGGGAGAGAGAGAAGAAATGGCTACAAAATTGAGAAAAAACACTGAAGAATAGTTGTGTACTTTACATACATAATATAAAAATCACACAAGGATTACAAGATCTGATTTATAACAAACATTCATATATATCACGTGTGTGCATTCTGAGTCTGACTGTATTATACTTTATAGTGCTGTATAAAAATTGTAGAAGTTAACTGGGAAGAGATGTGGAGAAGTAGCAAGGTATGGAAAAATGAAGACCAAGGTAGGCTTATATTTAATGTAGTACATCACCACTTTATCTCAAAAGCGGTAATTCCCAGTTACATAATTAATATTCAAAAATGCTAATCAGCTTCAGATATATATTGAAGACTATCATTACTACAAGTGTGATTAAATGTTTAATGCTTAATTGGCAAATTGGCCATATTGTTCAGATATCAGATTTTATGACATTACTGATATTTAATGTTATTACATTTTTATTATGCTGTTTTGCATCATTCGCTTTTATCTCCCTGAGAATGTCCCCAATAACATAGCATGCATCAAAGTGTCATCACACTACATACCGGCTTCACACTAAATTCAAATCTGCCTCATTTTGCAATTATATAATTCATGTCACCTACATATTGTCCTCATAATGCATGCAATGTCACTTAGATTCTTGATGATGGTCATATATGAGAAGAACCATCCTCAGAACATAACAGAAGATTTCAGCTAATAAATATTACAAGTAACAAGAGTGAATACACTCTTGTCCATAGAAATTTATGGAAAGGAAAAATATCCAGCACATCTCAACTTGATAAATTGAATCAATGACCAGCTTTGGCAAATCTAGATGGCTGCTCATAGATAACTCTGAAACAAGGGTGAGAAATCTATGAACCACAGAATACTAGTGAACTGTAATTCTAAATAGCTCAATAGGATTGGGCTACTGGACCAATGGTACTTTAATTAACATAAACAAAATGTTTGTTAGGGTGGTTTGTTTGTTTTTTTGTTCCACCCCAATTTCACTGAATATATATGAATTTATTTTATAATATTTTATTTCAATTAAAGAGTGCTGCCAGTTATCTGCTTTGGTTATATTCAGATGACTCATTATAGCATAAATTGGAAATAATTTGGATAATTGATTAAAAAAAATAAAGCACGTAAGATATCTCTATTTGTTGCCAGTCTTACATTTTTATGATGTACGTCCCAGGAATTTATCATGAACAAAGACTTTGCTGTTTAATAAACATTTATACATGTTTAAGGTTACTATTTGTACAGATGAAAACATCCCTACAAAATGACTGAAATAGGTAGCATCTCTTGACTGGACTGAAGAGAGATGTGTGTGACATTACAAATAGTTGGAGGGCATGGGCTGATATTTAAAGATATAAGGTTGCAGCTAGGTAGCTTTGATGAGCTACTTTATGTTGAGGATAACTAGTTATGACATTTCTTTAAAAAGGTCTGAATTGCTGAGAAGTGCCCTAAACACATGGTTAAAAACTGCTACTTTGCACGACTGCCTTAAGAAAGACACTTTTAAGAGTCTTTTAAGTATCTTTTAATTTAATGTTTTTCAGTCATGCTAGAATGCTTAAAAATATTTGAACAAGTTGCGTGCATGTTTTAGATCAACCACAAAGCATCCTGTCAAAAAACCCTAAGGTATAACTTGTTATTTTGGCGATGATATAATAACTAACAAGGTTGTACTGCCTTACAAACTAAGCATTCTAGCTGAACAGAATTAACTTACAAATTACAACTATAAATTTCATTACAAGTTGGCCTTTATCAGGTACTCTATTCAACAGATCGGGAGAGGGACATATGCTGTCCAAAACTCTCACATGAAATAGGAGATAAACCTGTATAACTTGTGAGTTCTTTCAAAAGATACCTTCCCAAATGGTAGAAGGCTGGGTTGTCTTGAAGGGTCAATTTTGTGTTTGTCCATAATCAGAGGGCCTGTGGAGGCCCTTGACTGTTCAAAAGGACACAGTGCTTCAAGGCTTTGAGTAAGCTTGGTCAGGTGCTCCATTCAATCCTCCCTACCTAGCAGTGTTGCACAGCCCTTGTACATTGATATACAATCTGCAAATGCCAAACTCCTGTTGAAACCAACATGACTCTTTTCAATGGAGCCTTGGTTGTTCTGCTTCATCTCCACCCAAATTCAAAACATTTATTGCCCTCACAGCATTTCAGACTAGGGCAGTTGACACTGTTTATTCTGAAATAGAACTCCATTAAAATCTGTGGAATTCTCTTTTCAAGTGAGCATTTTTGTCAGGGACTACTTTTTAAGCAGTTTGGGTTAAAACAACTGGACTGAGTCAGGTAACCTCCTTTGTGCCCAGAAATTTATGCTTTCTTTTACATGTTCTTCTTTATAAAAAGACCCTGTGTCAATTTTAAAACTTCTCACAACAAATCTGCCTAGATACTTATCTGTAACAAAGGGAATGGAAATGAAATAAAGAATAATTTTCTGTGTTGATTCCATGCATTTAAGATTTAATGGCAGCCTACGCCTTCTCAGTGATTCTCCTGGAGAAGAGATAATGTACGTGAAGAGGCACAAAATTGTAGGTTTAGTCATGTCAAAACTAGATTTGTGCCAAAATAGAGATCTGAGGTGTCAGCAACTGCAAAATAAGTGACAAGTGTTAAACTACTCAACAGAAGTAAAATTTGTAATTATTTACCTTTCTGTAGCTGTATCAGTGTGTGCTAATTTGTTGCATACACCCACAGTTAAAAACATGCCAGACACTGAAATCAAATTTCTTTGCTCCCTGTAATTCAAGCACATGCTAATAGTGTCTTGTCATTCACTGAGAGAGTATGTTAGGCTGGGTGATTGTATGTGGGGGATGAATAATAAAACTGAAGTGCCACAAAGTGCTATGCAAGTAAACAAAGCCCTGGCAGTGAGGGTACCAGCTTAATATGTTGGGAGCTCCAATGTCTAGCTGCTGCAAATGGACAACATTAATTCGAATCCTGGCACCGCTGGCCATGCTGAGATTTCTCTCTTCTCAATAGGGGTTTGCTCTTTAAAGTATTGCTCCCTGAAGGGAGTGCAAAACCAGAAAAAGGATTTCCAACAGCCCAGCACAGATGAATGGCTGTGTCAATGGTGAATATTGGTTAAGCTTTGAAATAGGGAATCCTGCAGTGGTCTCTCAGCTTCATTCCCCCACCGGTGCTTGCCACTGTGGACTTCAAATGTTGCAGCAGCCTTTAGGGGACAGGCCATAAATGAAAAAACATCAATAAACGGGTTTCATTAAAAAAAAAAAAAAGGAAATAATAATAAGGGCATTTTTCTNCGGGTTTCATTAAAAAAAAAAAAGAAGAAATAATAATAAGGGCATTTTTCTGACTCTGTACTTGGAGTATTTCCCTGGATAATTTGATAAGGGATGTTCATCTTAAGGGATGTCTAGGCATTCGTACATTTTACATGAGACTCAGTGGTTCTTACCTAGTCTCTGTACTAATTAGTAATGAAACAATTTAATGTGCACCCCTCCTCTCTGGGGTGGTAACCACACAATCATTTTAGGCACATGGCTGTTTTTGCTACAATATCTCCTGTGACTTATTCATTTATTTTATTAGCTTGTCTGATATATATTATATAAAATAAAATGAGCAGGCAAGCAGTGGCAATTTTCCTTTACAGTAGGTTGTTTAATCCAATGGCAAGATGATGTAAATAAAATGTGCTTCCTTTTTGGCATATTTCATGGTTAGACTTCTTCCAGTTTTCAATCAATCATTTGGTGGCACGATATAATTTCCTAATCATACTAATATTCATGCTTTTATCAATGTTAAACTAAGAGTGGACACAATTCACTAAAACAGAAGTCTAATTATTTAAATATGATGCAGTACAGCATTCTGAGAGGCAGTCTATTTTATGAGCTTTTCTGTTTTGAAACATTGATTTTTCAAAAGTAAAAAATAAATATAACATCATTCTCATACACCTCCAAGTAAATAGAACTCGCTCTTTCCTTTTTCAATAATGATAACATTTTGCCTGCTTTCATATCGAATTGGGAATTCTTCCAATTTGCATTCAGGTAATTAGGTAGATATTCAGAACAGGCATTTTAAGGATAAATGAAATAGAATCTGCTGAATCTCTAATGTGATGGATAACTAAGAGCTGATTAACTGGTTAGAAGGAGGAGAGCTCACTTTCAAAGTTCATATAGTTAACTATATTTCAATATATTTTATTCCACTCTAAATACTAAAATATGTAGAAGCTGTCTACATGCTGTTGATGGGGAAAAAATTCCCTTTCCCTGTTTCTACCACTTAATGTATACTGTGGGAACTTACACTGCGCCCATTCCTAATAGAATCTGTGCATGCCAGAGACCATGCTAACCTTCTGCAACAAAACAACAACTCTTTATTCTTTATATACTATATATATTTTTATACAATTTATTATCACATTTACTTCTGCAAATCAGAGTTAAATCTGCAGATTGAGTTTTTCTTCCCCCTCTTGGTGTGAAATACTAAGACTTTTCAACTTCTCTATAAAGCCAAGGTTTCTACAACAAATAATGAGCTAATGAGCAAATAATAGCAATAGCACTTAGACTTACATCCTGTTTCACAGTGCTTTGCGGCCCTCTCTAAGTGGTTTACAGAGTCAGCACATTGCTCCCAACCATCTGGGCCCTCATTTGACTGACCTTGGAAGAATGGAAGGCTGAGACAACCTTGAGTCTGGTGAGAATCAAACTACTGGCTGTGAGCAGAGTCAGCCTGCAATACTGCATTCTAACAACTGAGCCACCATAGCTCTCTATTCAATAATTTTACAGGAAAATTTTAAGAATTGTTGTGCATCTCTTTATAAAAGATATAAATGGGTCACATTCCTTTGGCTAGAAATACTTTATTTTGGGGAAACACCAAGGATTATTGGACGTTATACAATAACATAATGATACAACAAATGGAAACTGGTTAAAAATCTGTGCACCTCTTTTGGGTAGCGGTAATGGTGGGGTTTTAGAAAGTGTACTTAAAATAGACCCTTTTCATATACAATGCAAAGCATTCTGAATGGGAGGTTCAGATCATCCATGCACACATCAAAATATAGGTGTTCTCTTCAGTCAGAGTTAGGGTTGGAAATTGTAGGCAAAAGCAAAGTCAATTGCATCCTAGGAAAGGTTTAAAAAAAAAAGTACTGGGAAAATCAGGCATGAATGGGCTGGCTGGATATACCATCCCTGCATGCAAGCATGTACTTGTAGGTCTTGGAATCCTAGACAATCACTTTAAAATGAGCCACCAATCTGATGCAGCCATCAAAAAAGCCAATGCAGTCTTAGGCTGCATTAATCGGGAGATAGCATGAAGATTATGCGAAGTGTTAGTATTACTTTGTTGTGTTTTGGTAAGATTACACATGGAACATTGCATCCAGTTTTGCTTGCCACAATAAAAGAAAAATGTTGAGACACTAGAAAGTGTGCAGAAAAGAGCAATAAAGTGATTAGGGTATTGGAGCAGGGGTGGGATGCAAATATTTTTACTACTGGTTCTGTGGGCATGGCTAGGTGAGAGTGGCTAGATGGCCATGTGACTAGGTGGGCATGACTTCTTTTTTGTGCAGCACCCACCCTGCGCTCCATTTGTCGTCTCCTGGGCAAAGCAGTTAGGATAGCAAAGGGGGTCCCAGCACAGCTGATTGTTGGAACAGCTGACTGTTGGGAGGAAAAAACAAAAAAATAAATACCAGTTCAATTGAACCAGTAGATTTTTTTTTTTTTACCACCGGTTTGGCCAAACTGTAACATTTTTTACCACTGGCCCACCCAAACTGGGCTGAACCGGTAGAATAACACCACTGGATTGGCCACTAAAACATATGAAAAACAGTTGGAGGAATTGGGTATGTGTAGCTTAATGAAAAGAAGGAGTAACATGATAGCAGTGTTCCAATATCTCAGGAGTTACGACAAAGAAGGGGAGGTCAATCTATTCTCCAAATCAGCTGAAGGTAGGAGACAAAGCAATGGATGGAAACTAATCAAGAAGAGAACCAACTATTGTTGAGGTAATTCCCCGTTAGGAGAATGAGCGCATACAGGGAGATGTAGTGAGAGTAGTGAAGAATTATACACAAACACTACACAGATACACTGTACAGTAAATGTAGGTTTTTACTTCCAATAAACGTTTAAGCATAGTCCAAGATAAGCAGTCCAAGTCATTCACAGATAAGGCAGTCAGTGATCAGTTCAGGGATAATCCAAATATCAAGGTCCAGTATCAAAAAACAGTTCAGTAACAGACTTACATCAATGATCAGTAACAGAGACTCACTCACACTCTCTTCTGAGATTAACACAACCCAGGTTTCTGGCTCCATCTTATGGCCATTTGCGGAACCACACCCAATTACAGTTTATCATTCTCTTAAAGGCAGTTTTAAAATGTCTATCTCAGTTTATATATTTCCATCCCAAATAACTGTTCGGTGACTTACATTCCTAATAACTATAAACTAAGGAGAAATTTCCTAACAGAACAATTAATCAGTGGAACGACTTGCCTCCATTAGTTGCAGGTGCTCCATCACTGGAAGTTTTTAAGAAGAGATTGGACAACCATTTGTCTGAAATGTTATGGAGTTTCCTGCCTGAGCAGGGAGCTGGACTAGATGACTTCCAAGCTTGCTTCCAACTCTGTTATTCTGGAGAAGATTGGTGGATGGGATGGCACACTGGCCATGTGGATGATGACCAAAAGGGTAAAGAGGCACTGATCTTGTTATCTTTGTCTAGAAAAGCCCTGCTGGGAGGTGGTTGAAACTGAGAACCAAGATGCTCTCGCTTTCCCTCTGGCTGAACCTGCCTAGAAAATTGAAACAAGGAAGCTACAGTAGAAATGTCATACATAATGCAGATTCATGTTTCTCTGATGTAGAACCAAACACATTTTCTGTTTTAAGCACACTTCTATTTGTAAACAAATTTATTTGTAGGGGAGAAAAAAGCCTCCCGAAAAATCTATTTAAGTGGCCATTTTGGGATTTCTGAGCTGCAAAATATGGGTCTGTAGTTTTCATGGGATCTAAAAGTTGTCCACATTGATTTAAATAGTTTAATGCCACCTTCCCAAATTTCCTTTTGCCATTCTAGCTAGAAATTACTATGTGAGGTTAATTGTATAATATATCTGCAGATTATTTAGTTGGGAAGAGCCGAGTTATAACTTGGAGAGAGTTATAACTTCATTTTCTTGGCAAATGTTGTCTCAATGTGATTTTATACATAAAATCCAAGGAGAATAAGGGACAGAATATTACAGAACAGCATATCTGAAGTAATATCTTGATACAATTCATGTAATTTTGAGATTAATTTGAACATATGCATGGTTTTTTTTCCTCAGAAACCACCCTGGAAAGTAAGCATGATAGATTAAATGCTTACCAAAAAGTGAAGTTTGTTTTTAACTATATTTGCAAAAATACGTGATTATCATCTTCATTATAGTAGGTATTTCATGTCAGGTGCTTCATACAGACTCGCAGCCCAGTTCCATCCTGTGAAAAGATTAAACTTGACTTAAAAGGATTTTGCTGTACTAACTTTAATCTTTCAGCACTTTGTTGCCTAATTTGGGCCATACTAAATTCTGACAGAAAAAAAACACCTTAATACTAAAATGTTGTATTCTTAATTCATATGTATGTCCAACTGGGAAGAATAGCCCTCTTCTTCTAGCTGATTCCAAGGGGTGTCAAATTCAATTTCATTGAGGTGCGCATCAAAATTGTGTTTAAACTCAGGGGGAAGGGGGGCATGTGTGGCCAAGGTGGGTGTGGCCAGTTCCATGTCACTCATCAAGGCTCCTTGATGGCCTTGATTTTTTGCCTGTAATGGCCTCCTGCAATCCTCTGCCAGTGAAAACAGAGCTCAAGCTCAATTTTTGCTGGTAGAGGCACTGCAGGCCGGTTCTCCACTATTTCCAGGGCCGGCCCACAGGCCAGATCGAAGCATCTCTGTAGGCCACATCTGGCACATGGGCCTTGAGTTTGATACCCCTGATCTAACAGAACCAGGTTCAAACAGCTTAGCCTGGTATTAGTGACTGAACTTCGTAACTTCTCCCATTAAAAAGATAGCTGTTACAAGTTTATAAAATAGAATGCAAACCACTGTGGTTGCAGATAGTTTCCTAACCTAGGTTTACTTATCTGAAGGATAAGTAAAAGAGGCAATTTATGGCATCAATCTTAAGAGAGGGCACAGAGAAACACTGAGAGACATCAAAAAATGTGTTCCAAAAACACATGTAGTTCAGGACCATATTCTTTGACTGCCTTTCATCAATTAACATGGTCCTTTCCAAATATGTTGCAATTACAGTTTCATGCTTGTAAATTCAGCCCATCAGGAGATGCCAGACTGAAGGTAGTACACAAGTTGGCCAGACCAAGAATGATTCTTGGAAGATGTCTCCTCTTCCCCTCATGGTGGATAGAAATAACAATGAAAGGCATCCTGCATTTGTTTGAATGCAGAAGGATCTCACTGACTCTCAAAACGCATGTTTTAAAACTAGATTAGGAAGATTCCGGCTGCAGCCACAATATTTTGGAGTTTGTTTTCCACATCTCTGGAAGCTGTCCAGGTTAGGAAAGAGTGGTGCAAAATCCTTGCTTAGAGAACAATTTGGGACAATTCAAATGAGTTTACATGTGTTTCCTACTTCCTCTTCAAATAGCTTGACAGCCTCTGCTTAAGTGTCAAAAAACCTCAGTCATTAGCTGTAGCAGTGCACAGATGGAACAGTATTTGCTCTGCCATTGGCATTCAATTAGGATGATGCCAGCTCTAAACATTAAACCAGTTAAACTATGCTTTAGGCAAAGCAAAGCCCATAATTAGAGCTTGTAAATTATCACTTGGAATCCTAATTTATCTGGGTGTAATATAAGGTACATATTAGGCATCTGTGTGTGAATCTGTGCATCCATACATGCACTTAAAATACATTCATATAGACAAGGAGCAGCAGTCGAGACATATTTCATGATAAGTGGCACAAAGGAATCCGAAATTAGATATGCAAATTCAAACCCGGGCTTCTTGATTAGGATTCAGGCTTAGAATTCAAAGACTC
This sequence comes from Laticauda laticaudata, assembly GCA_004320025.1. Taxonomy (NCBI): domain Eukaryota; kingdom Metazoa; phylum Chordata; class Lepidosauria; order Squamata; family Elapidae; genus Laticauda; species Laticauda laticaudata. The sequence continues at coordinate 13,108 of BHFT01050966.1, forward strand.
AAAAAAAAAAAACCCCACCCTAACAGGCTAGAAATTCTGCACAAACGAGCTGCTTTTATAGTAGTAAAGTGAATATTGTACAGCAAATGAGTGTTTGGGGGGGGCAGTTAAGGGCTGTAGCTTACTTCTCAAGCAGCAACATTGGAGATATTTAAAAAGCAGCAAATATTATCAGCAATAATGTTTATGTGGAATTCTATTTTTGGGGCCAAATAGCTCTGTCTAGCATACATTCCACAGAGCTCAGAATCTAAGTTACTATAAATGAGTAACTGCAACAGTGTTTGATGAACGAAAGGGACACAAAAAGGCCAAACAAACAGATTCAGTCCTGAGAAGGTAGAGATCAATCTCTTACACATGCAGCAGTCAGTCTATTTTCGACAGGGCTACATTCCCTCTTGAAGAGTGAATTTGCAATCTAGGGATGCTGACTGATCTATTACTAGATCAGAACCTCAAGCGACTTCAGTGGCTGACAGCACATCTCATAAAAATTGTATTTATATATCTATTAAATATTTGACATATTTAAATAGCCACCCATTTAACTAAAGATTCTGGGTGGATAAAAGCAACAATCATAATCTATAGCATTAAAAATGGCATTAAAAGGAAAAAGCAAAAGTAGTCAAGGCTCCTAAAAATAACAATAAACCCTCACAAGAGCAATAATAGATTGTTCTCCTATGAGCTGTTCAGAGCATCCAGTAGTGGGAGGTGCTTCAGTCTCTGCATTTGTAGGCTGGGCTTAATTTG
>BHFT01050967.1:0-95951 GCA_004320025.1 Laticauda laticaudata
GATTATTCTGTTGTTGAAGTGTTCGGTTTTGGCGATGGTTCTGGTATTTTTAAAGTCAATTTCATGTCCTGTGGCTACAAAAGCTGGCAACTGCCACGACTGAGTGGCTTTTTACTAAAACTTAAACTTTTTACTTAAACTTAAACTTAAATAGAGAGTTTTACCTGTTCCTGCCACGTCCTGCCTCTTTACTCCGCAGACCCCCTTAACTTTGATTCATTGTAAATCAACGATCGTAAGTTGAGGACAACCTGTATTCTGTTTTGTGAAAAAAATGAAACAAGAAAAAAAAGCATACAAGATATATATCTACAAATATACTACATCAATGAATTGAAATCATATTTCATTAGTTATCTGATCTGTATTAGTCAATTCAGCAAACCACAGAATTGTTGAAGTCATAAGTTTATCTTTCCAATCAACACTGAACAATATGTTTTTTGAGCATGTCTATTTTCTTTCTCCAGGAGTCAACTCCCATGTGATAAACTTCAAAAGAATATAAACACCTGAAAATATTTAATCCTGAATGAATCCTTGCAATTGCTTCTTACTGAAATGGGGCAATATATATAAAATAAAAGATTACTTTCATTACACCATCAACCACCAAAATAGAGTGAGGTCATTTGTGAAACACTGTTCTCTCGAAAAACATGTAATCTAAAAACCTTTATTTAAGTAACTTTTTAAAAGAAGCAAGCAAAAAGATGCATATATATATACTTAAAGCATTTTGAGAAAAAATAAAAAAGCAAACAAACCAAATACATTACATAATATTTGCCAGTTTACAAATCCATCTATTAACCACATTCTGAATGCGTTGCTTATTTGCACTAAGGGGTGTGTGTGTGTGTGCGCTGTTATGTTATTACCTCTGCGTGCACGTGTATCTCATGTGTTACATAATACTGTATGCAATAAAATATATACAATATACAATAAATTCAAAATATAATATATAAATAGCACGTAACGTAACATGCATAAAGTAGAGTAAACTAATACTCTATTCCTCTTGCAGGTTTTACTTCTAGGCCAGAGGGGGCTCTCGCTCGGCCTGAAACAGCCGGAAGTCCCTGTCCTGAAGTCCTTTCTAGGCGTCGCGCCCACCGTCACCAACTTCCGCTTCCACTCCTGCACAGGCCGCCTCGAGTCGCCTCCGATTGGTTTCTTCCCTCCTCCCCCTACCGGGATTTGCTAACTTTCCCATCCCCCCGCCCCTTCCTGTACCGCCTCCTTCCTACGGGAGGACTCTGTCGCTGGGTCTGTTGCTCTCCGGCTCCGGTGAGGACTCGCCGGGCGCTCTTTGTCCTGGAAAGGCCAAAGAGGGCGCGAGTGATCGGCGTGGCGGTGGACGGAAGGGGGATCAGTCGAAACAGGTACGCGCGAAACGGGCAGGTGGGTGTATGTGGCCAGGGAGATGCGTGTTGGGTCTCTGCGGGCGCTGTGAGGTTGGTCCCGCTGCGGTTTCGACACGGGGTTGTGTCTGCTGGGCATGCATAGAATACATCACCATCTATAATAATATAGGTAGTCGTCGACTTACAACAGTTCGTTTAGTGACTGAACAGCACTGAAAAAAGTGACTTATGACCATTTTTCACACTTACGACTGTTACAGCATCCCTATGGTCCCACGATTTACATTCGAATGCTTGGCAACTGAAACACCCTGATGAGGGTTGCAATGTCACGTGGTCCCCTTTTGTGACAAGCAAAGTCAAACTAGCTTAAGAACTGCATTTATTTTCATTTAACAAGTGTGGGAAAAGTGGGGCAAAACTTGCTTAACAAATTTATTACTTAGCAACATAATTTTTGAGCTCGATTATGGTTGTATGTTGAGGACTACCGTACCTATAGTGTTTTCCAAATCTGGCCGTTTTAAGATGGGCAGACTCCACTCCCAGAATTCCTCAGCCAAGCACTGAATTTTGATCTTATCACCATGGGGATGCCAAAATGGTCGTAAGTGTGAAAAACGGTCATAGGTTATGTTTTTCACATCTATTGTAAGTTTGAACAGTCATTAAATGAATGGTTGTAAGTTGAGGACCATTTGTAGAGCACTTGGGAATTAGTTGGTGAGAGGTTTATTTGTGGCTGATTTCCTTTCTGTAGATCTGTTGCACCGGATTCTAGGAAGCTGAAGAAGGGCAGAGCTTCAGCAACATGGCCAGCAAGCCCAGAAATCAAAAGCCAGGATGGAAACTGGCAGCCAAGGCCTCTCTGTTGAAGAGACCACGGAATGTTGTTCCTTGGCAAAGCAAGGCCGAATGGGATCAAGTGATGGTGGGGCTGTATTGTGAGGACTGCCAGACGCAACGAGATGCACTGGACAGAGTGTCTGTCTGGAAGAGCAGGTGAGAAGGAAAGTGCACAGAAAACAGCTGCCACCATGGAGGGGTTTGTTTTTACTCAGCACCATAGGATGAGTTAATTACCCAATAGTTCTGTTTGCATATGTATATTAAACATTTAAAATTGGTTGAGATAAGCTTTTGTGGTTAGCATTTTGTATGAATCCCAAACGTGGGTTCATTCCTTAATTAAGTGATGCAACTGGGGAGCAAGGAGAGAGATGAGAGTGGAGAGGACCAGTTCATATCTTGCATTTACAAGCAATCATTTGAATGCAAATTTATATGGGGAGGAGTTTTTGAGATAGCAGTCTGAATTTTGAATTAGAAACTCATCCCACCCCTTTGAGCAGTTCTCTCCAACCTTTTTGTAAAGTGTTTTTCAAACTTGGCAACATTTGGCTGAGGAATTTCGAGAGTTGAAGTCCGCACACTTTAAAGTTGCCATGGTAGAAAACCACTGTTTTAGTACATTATTCTTCAACATTTTTCTTTCAGCTGCATCAGTAATAGCCCTTACCTCAGGTTGTCCTCAATTACCACAGCATTTCGTTTCTGAGCGAGGTGGTTGTTAAGTGAGTTTTGCCCCATTTTATGACCTGTCCTGCCACAGTTGTAAAGTGAATTGCCACAGTTGTTAAATTATAGTCACATGGTTGTTAAGTGAATCTGGCTTCCCCATTGACTTTCCTCATTAGAAGGTTGTAAAAAGTGACCACGTAACCCCATGTCACTACACCCATCATAAATAAGAGCCAGTTGCCAAGCATCTGAATTATGATCACATGACCATGAGATGCTGCAATGGTTGTAATGTGGTCATAAGTCATTTTTTCAGTGTTGTGATAACTTTGATCACGAAATGAAAGGTTGTAAGTCAGGGACTACCTGTAATAGGAATTCAAGGATTCCATGTCTAGATCACTTATTTGCCAGATATATTCAATTTTGTAAATATTTTTCCCCTTAGAAGCTCTTTACATATTAATTTTGGGTACAGAGAAATCCAGTGAATTCCTGATCATTGCAGAGAACTTTGGGGTTTACTGGTTGTTGTTCAGCACTATTGTGGACCACTGGCTCCCAAAATGAGTTCAGTATGTCTAAGAATGCCCTTCATCTCTGCTGCAGAAACTCTTTCAGAAACACTGAACTTCCACAGTTGATGTTCTCCTAAAGGATGCTTGTAATCTCAAAAATGTTTAGATCTTCAGTAGAAGGGACATAAATCACTGGATGGAAAAGATCATAATGTTACTGTGTTTAACTCTGAAATTAGGTTTGGGTCCAAGATGCCTTTAGCTGTGGAATGCACTGCAGATCTGATCCGTTGTAAGCTCCTAGATGCCTCTGGAGTTCTGAAATCCCATGAACTGATCTTGACCTATGGCCTGGCACTGGTGAGGTAAGGGTTGTGAGAAAGAGGGAACAAGGTTCTTATAGAAGCTGCTGTGTAAGGTTTATTGGAGAGTCTAGGAAAGAGAGTAGCATTTTACAAAAAGCTTTTTTCTACCTCAAATGAAAACAGCTTCTGAATTCTGAAAGTTTTCTTTAAAGACACTCTTGAAAACTTTGAGCAAAGAACACCTTGAAAAACAATAGGAATCTATGTGGGTTCTTCAAACCCAGTCTTTTTTCTGCTAGTAAATGTTGTTGACAATGAACTCCGTATGAAGCAAGTGAGCATACCACTTGCTTCAGGTGGTATCTAAATTGTTTATTCTGCATTGTTCTGAATATTACTATATTGCTTTTCTCTGGGCAGCTCCCAAAACTGTTTTGAAAGATAACAAGAACTGAACGAAAAAGAAACAAATCCACACTATCTAGTGTAAGAAGCTTCATTCTTGCCAAAGCCCTGGATAAAGAACCAGATCTTCAAGCCCCTTTCAAAACATCAGAGAAAGGGACCATCAGATCTTGGGGAAAATCCCATGCTTCTGCAGTCTCTTAAGAATTGACATGGTTTAAGTGAAGAAACTCAAATACTTTGGCCACCTAATGAGAAGGAAGGACTCACTGGAGAAGAGCCTAATGCTGGGAACGATTGAGGGCAAAAGAAGGGGATGCAGAGAATGAGGTGGCTGGATGGAGTTACTGAAGCAATCAGTGTGAGCTTAAATGGACTCTGAGGGATGGTAGAGGACAGGAATGCCTAAAGAAACGTCCATGGGGTCATGATGGGTTGGACACAACTTCGCGACTAACAACAACAAAATGAAGAAACCTGGAGCACGCCAACACTGCCAATTCAAATCAGCAAAACAGATACTATGGGAGACAGGCAGCCCCTCAAGTAACCAGCTCCTCTGCTATGGGTCATATTAATTTCAAGATAGTGGAGGGGATAAGGGCACAATTGGAATATGTTACATATTTTTTAGTTGTTATAGAAGAAGTAATATAAGAAAAAAAAGGTCTCCGGAGGGGGTGCATGATAACATTTGTATTTTCTTCTTTTTTGTATTTATATTTATATTTGTATTAGTATTCAAAATAAAAATATTATTTAAAAAAGAAAAAAAGTGGCTGAAGACTGGGAGGATTCTTCTTTCTGGGTTTGATTCAGTTTCAAATGATATTCTCAAAAGTTGTTTCCCTGAAATCATTCAATACTTCTATCACCCACAGGTTTGTGAATCTTATCACCGAGCGGAAGCAGAAGATGATTACCATTCCACTAAGGCATCTAGCAAAAGAGGTAAAAGGTTTGAGTTTATTAAGCTCTGGGAACTGTGAAATAATTGCATTGATTCCATCTCTGATTTTAATAATCGTTTGATTCTTGCTCCAAGCTGAACATCCCAACCTGGATTGTGGATCTCCGTCATGACCTAACCCATGGCACCCTTCCCCAGCTGGTGACTTGCCGAAAAGGTAAGAGGATTATTTTTTATTCCGATGAAGTTACCATGGTGGTGCAGTGGTTAGAATGCAGTTATTTCAGGCTAACTGTGCCCACTGCCAAGAGTTCGATCCTGACTTGCTCAAGATTGACTCATACTTCCATCCTTCTGAGGTCGGTAAAATGAGGACCCAGCTTGCTGGATAGCTGTAAACAGAGGACTGGAAGTTGTCACTCTAGAAATCTTGAAATTTCAAAATGTAGTGAAAAATAAGGAGGAAGACCTGTCAAAGATTATGATAGAATTACTAGCCAACACCATCCAAAAAAGCAAGCAGGAAATTCAAGATGACATAGGTGAGGTCTATAGAATCCACCCAAACTATGCAAGGCGACACAAATTACTAAGGCATGTGAGGTTCACTAGGAAAATGACAAGAGATGAAATATATAAGACAAGGGATGAACCCATGATCTACAAAGGAAAAGAGGTTATAACTAAAACAAATTCCAACTCTAAAACAAATTCCAAGAAGAATTAAGGAACAAAGAAGACACTATCACTTCCTCTCCTCACAACTGGTCAAGTATAAGATGCTCTTCAGATGGCTCATTCCAGAAAGTGTGCTGATTACGTGGCAAGGTAAGAAATTCAAAACTGATATCCTGGACAAAGCGCAGGAGGTTTATGAACACCATTTAGCTGCAGAGGAAGAACTAGACAGCAGAGATGAGATAGAAAATAAGAGCCAAGAAGAACAGAAATTAGAAGGGAAAGAATCAGACCAAGACATGAGACGACAGTCGGAAATGGAATGTTTGGAAAGAGAAGGCGTGAAAACAAGAACACACAGAGAAACAAGGGCAAACAGGACCAAGAACTACACAAAAATGATAAAATGGAGGAAGAAACTAAAGATGTTATCATTCAATATCAATGGAATGAACTCACCAGCAAAAAGAAAATAAATACTAGTAAGACTACAAAAACAGAATATGGAAACTTCCAGTTGCAAGGCTTCGGCGGCGGCAGGAATCCGCGATCATGCGCGGTTCCTGCTGCGCTCGCTGCCGAGGTGCCCCCGATCCAGCTGGATTTGGAGGCTATGGTTACCCCGTAGAGGTAACCAAAGATGGCGAAGATCCGGCCAGAGGGTTTGGGGGAATCCAATCCCCCTCCTCAGCGGTTTTAACTCCCTTTTCCAAGGCGTGGTAGGGCGGTCAGCAATGGCCGCCACAAAGAAGCCTTTCAGCTGGATAAGATTGTGCAGAGGAAGTTTGAACGAAGTGAAAGTTTTTGGCCTGAACTGGGACAATAAGTTACATTCTTTATTCTGGAGTCTTCAAACTTTTTTAAAGGATACATTGGTTCCTAACAAGATTGTTAAAAGCGGCAGAGAAAAGTAAAGGGAAAGGTTTTTTTTCTTCTCACCCCTGCCTTCCCCTACAGAAAATAGCAGGAGATGGAAATTGGAAAAACCTGCTTTTGGCATAGAAGGTAATTAAATCTGAAAATTAAAGTTCATGGGATATTAAGCATTCTGAAACATTGGAACTAAAAATCAAAAATTATCTTTTTTTTTTTTTTTTGTTTATAAGTCGAAGGGAGAGGCAAAGAGATAATATTATTTAAGATTTTGTTGGAGGAGACGGGTCTTGAACTTTTAAGATCAGACGATAACGACAATAAGACTTTTTAAAAATTACTTTGAAACTGCTGTAATTAAATTCACCCCAGGGAAAAAATAGTACAAAAAGAAGAAAAAAAGTGCTGAAATAAACAGTTTTGTGCGTGATTGTGGATTGCTTTGGGACTCTTTGGGACTCTTGGAAACTATTTTTTGAAAGACTAAAATCATTTGGGTTGGTTTTTTTTAAAAAATCTTACATATGGCTTATCTGTTGAAAATTGAAAATAGAAGTAAAAAAGTTAAAAGAAGGAGGGAACAAGAAGGACAAAGGACTCTTCTGGAATCTGTTTTCCAACATTCTTAGAAATGGCGATTTCCTACCTACCAGGAATTACAACAAGAAAGCTGGGATGAAGAAGAAGAAGCCAGTCTTTAATGGACAAAATAATTTTAGTTGAGGAAGAAAAGGGAAAGGGAAAAGAAAATGAAAAGAATTCAGATTTATAAAAAACAAACCCAAGAAAGGAAAAATAAGGTGAAAAATCGATTTACAACGTTTTCAGGGAGGGGGGCAACAGAAAAAGAGGAATACAACAGAGAGAGGGAGACCAAAAGCGGGAGTATTTGAGAGGATGGGGGGCGGCAAAATGGGACTGATAAGAGAGGAAGGGAAAAGGGGAAGATAAGTTTATAAAGATTTAAAACAAGATTGTTAAAAAAACGTGGTTTTTTTAGAGACAAAGGGTTTAAAATGTAATTAAAGAAGAGATTCTGCAAAAAAGTGCAACAGGAATGCATTGTAGTATTTGTCTTTTCAAATAGAGTTTAGAAAATTGGAATATTATATGAGTTTAACAATAAATTAAAGGGAATGTGTTAAAATGTCTAATAGTTTAATTAGCTATGGAGACATTGTTTTTACGTATACTATTAAGCTTACTATTTTTTTCTCTTTTGTATTATTTTTAAAATGTTACTATATAGGAATGCACCAAGCAGAATTGCAGTATGGAAATTTACTGTATTATTTTAAATGTTTAATCTAGGGGAGAGATTAAAACAAGTCGTCATACTGTCAACCAGTGATTTACAGCAGAAATTTGCAGGAAAGAGAAAAGAAAAAAACAGATAATTGAAAAAGACGGACAAAAGATACAAGTAAAATGATTTAATTGAGATGAAATAGAAATAGAATTAAGAGAGTGAAAAAGAGGGGAGAAACATATAGAAAATGTAGAATGATAAATGAGATATGAATATAGTATATAAAGTGCAGGCATGAATTTGAATTTATGTCTGCATAAAAAAGATTGCTAACCCAAGGAAATAAGCCGCCTTTCCAAAAAAAGTTTTATGTTTTCATTTTAGTGTTTTGTTTGTATAGTTTAGCCTTTATGAGAATTTAATAAATTTGGAGAGAACGTTTAGAAAAGAATTAATGAAATTGTAAACAGACAGTGAAAGTTATAAATACAATGAATAAGAGATATAGAAAATTTTAGGTTAAAAGGATTAAGTTTGGAAAAAGAATTAAATGTACTATGTTTGTACTCAATAAGATGTTTTTGTTGTTTGTTAAAACTTAAGCAGTTTTTAGAAAAGAGATTTTATGTTATTAGGTTTTATGTTTTGTTTGTGTATTGTCTTTAAAAACTAATAAAATTTGTTTAAAAAAACCAGCAGAATATGGATACTATATGTCTACAATAGGTACTTATTAAGCAACATGGTAATATTTTAGAATACCCCAAAATTGAGAAACTCCATCTGTCCCTTGCTCCACAAAAGAAGAGAGGTATAGTGATATGTATAAAAGAGTGGTTGAGCCCGAAGCAAATCTAAACTGACGATGGAAAACTGATTGAAATAATAAATAAAAAACAAATGTTGCTTATGGTAATATGTACGCCAAATAACAATCAGAAGGACTTTTACCACAAGCTACACTGGAAAATAATAGAGATAGAAAATGAAAATATATGCCTAATAGATTTTAATGAGAAGAATTTGCCAAATACATTCTTCAAGATGACGCAAGAACTTAATTTACAGGATACATGGAGATAACTAAATCCAAAGAAGAACCAATATACGTTTTTTTTTTAAAAAAACCTATAACTCTTGTCAAGAATTGACATGGTTTGGATGAACCCGGAATTAAGAAGGGACAAAGATGACATAGATATAATGACAAATACTTGGGTGGATCATAGTCCCCTGAAAGTGAAATGGAAAGGACAGCGAAAGAGAAGAAGGTAAACTTGAAACCAAAGAGTTCTAAAGGAAAAAAAAACTATGTTTGGGAAAAAATTGGAATTATTTCTTAAAGAAAACAAGAACAAACAACATTGCAAAATTTGTGTGGGATACGACTAAAGCATATATTCGGGGTTTAATGATAGCATATGTGGTGCAAAGGAATAAGGAAAAGAGGAAACAACAAATGATACTACAGGAAGAGCTTAAAAAATTGGAACTCGTGTTACAAAAAGAACCCCAAAATGACAAAATTAAAGGAGAAAGAGACTTAATAAAACACAAAATAAATTTAATGACACAAGAAGAAAGGGCACAAAACCTCAAAATGGCAAAATATGGCTTCTATACGGAACAAGAAGAGCTTGATAAAATAATACAGGGGGCTGAGGAAAAATGATAACTAAAGCATAGAATTACTTCCTGAGATTTAAAATGAAAGAAGAAACGGTCAAGGAAACTGTGATAATTTGGGCAAAAAAGTTTGGCTACAATATTGAATTAGAATACTGGGCAAAATTGCGGGGAAAAAATAAAATTAACTATATTACCTATAAAGAAAATTTATATAAAATGTTTTGTCATTGGCATTTACCCTCAGCAACATTAGCGAAAATGTTCCCAAATAGATTGGCAGATTGTTGAAGATGTAAGCATAAACAAGATACATTTTTTAATATGTGGTGGGTGTGCATAGAAGCCAGGAAATACTGGAGCAAAATAAGGAAATGACTAGAGGAAGTTATGACACAAAAGATCAAGTTGCAACCGGAATTATATCTACTAGGTATAACAAAAGGAAACTTAAGTAAGAAAATTCAATATATTATACTCCATATAACAACTGCGGCTAGAATTGTCTATGCACAAAATTGAAAACAGGACAACACTTCCTCAGAGGGTGTGGTGATAAAAAAGGTGCTTGACCATGTAGAGATGCTTAGACTAACTACGGAATTAAAAGACAAAGAAACTGAATACTATAGATCTGGGACTTATGGTATGAATGGTTAGAGAATGGATCTAAAGATTATACATAAGAGGTATAGTAAGGTGGAAGGGAAATATGTGTATTTGTATTTGTGAAAAGCTAAAATATATATGTAAGAGTATATATATATATATAAAAACAAGAATGTATATAGTAGAAAGGAAGAAAAATGAACATACTATTATGTAATTATGACTGATATCGATACTGAAACGCTATAAAAATTGGAAATGTGGTGTAAATGATGAAATGTGCTTAATAAAAATATTTTTTTTTAAATGAGGACCCAGCTTGTTGGGGGCAATATGCTGACATTGCACGCTGCTCAGAGAATACTGTAAAGCACTATGGAACCGTATCTAAGTCTAAATACTATTGCTGGTACTATTGGTCAGGTAATTGCAAATATCCAAGCTCAAAGAGCACCAAGGAGACCACTGTTCAACCTGGAGCTGCATATAAATAGTCCTTGACTTACGACCACAAATGAGCCCAAAATTACCATTGCTAAACAAGAAAGTTGTTAAGTGAGCTTTGCCCCAATTTACAGCCTTTCTTGCCACAGTTGTTAAATGAATCGCTGCAATTGTTAAGTTAGTAAAATGGTTTTAAATGAGTCTGGCTTCCCCATTGACTTCACAAGGCCCTGGGACACTGCAACTGTCATAAATGTGAGTCAGTTGCCAAGTGTTAAAATTTTGATCACATGACCATAGTCACTAAACCAACACAATTATCAAATGTGTGGATGACACGAAAGTGGTGGGGCTCATTAATAAGAACAATAAGCGTGCTTATAGAAAGGAAGCACAAGGGCTGACACAGTGGTATAAAGAAAATAATCTCACACTTAACACCAAAAAAACTAAAGAATTTATAATTGACTTCAGAGGAAGAGGAATGTACATTTACCATTGTACATAAATGGTGAGGAGGTGGAGGTTGGTAGTTTAAATTTCTGGGCACTTATATCTCGGAGACCTCTCATGGACTATGAATGATAATATGCCTGTAAAGAAGGCACAGAAGAGTTTGTACTTCCTGAGAATGCTCAGGAAGATAAATGTATCTCAGGCTCTACTTCTGTCCTACTACCATTGAGAGTGTCCTGACATACAGCATTCTTGCAAGGAGCAGCTCTGTAGCAGACAAAAAAGCTCTGTGGAGAATCATTAAAACTTCCCAGAATATCATTGGGCTCCAGCTACCAGCCCTGGACGACATCTTTGCATCTCATTGTTTGAGGAAGTTGCACAACATTCTCAGAGACTCTTCTCATGCTGCTCACAATCTTTGTGAACCGTTGCCTTCTGGCAGAAGATACAGAACCATTAAAACTCGGACCAGATGTTTCCTGGACAGTTTTTATCCCAGAGCTATAATTGCACAATGAACTTAAGGACCACCATCAGTGAGCTGTTGGAGAGGTTTACTTGGTCTGTTGTGTGGATGCTTGTGTGCTTTTAGGGGGTGAGGAATTTTGGTAGATGCAGGGGTGTTTGGGGATTGTTGTGTGTGTGCATGTTGGGTCTGGTCTCTGGATGTTATATGAATTTCATATCTATACTGTGTATATACGTACAATGACAACAAATTATAGTTATTAATTATAATTATAGTTATTAATATTAATATTGTTATTAATATTTTTATTATTAGAATGATTTTAAGTCAATAACTACCTGTAATCTCTTCTCTTGGGTTCATTATTTATTATGGTGTTCAGTGTGCTTGCCATATTTTCAGAATAACGAGATGGAAGAGAGGAAGAAAGAGGAAAATTTGTTTTTTTATAATTTTGCTTATTTAAGGTGGATTTCAGGAAGGCATTGGGATTATGCCCATTTCTGTGAGGCCAGTGGGTTTTGAGGAGGGGTGTCTGGATAATTTATTTGAAGATGTGGTTCTGTTCCCAAGCATGGGGATTGGATTGTCAGAGCCCATGAGGTAGTTCTTTTAATTATTACTTTGTTAGTTTATAGTTGGCTTCTTGTTAGGAATATGAGTCTCCTAACAGGTATTTGGGTTAGAAATATATAAACCAGGATAGACATTTTAATACTGTCTCTTTAAGGGAATGCAAGAGCATGCAATTGGATGTGGTTTCTCAAACGGCCATAAGATGGAGCCAGAAACCTGGATTGTTTTGTCTTAGTCTGAGTCTCAGAAGAGAGTGTATCTTTATTTCCTTCTGTTGGAAAGTATTGCCGTTGCTCCATTTTTCCTAATTGACTGATATTTCTGGATTTAATTTAAGTCTGATACTTAACTGTTTTTGACACTGGACTTTGTTACTGGAATATCCCTGGATTGAAAAACTGGCTGATTAACCTATGTATGACTTTTGGACTGCCTATTTTGAACTTTGCTTAAACCTTTCTGGAAGTAAAAACCTACATTTACTGTACAGTGTATCTGTGTACTGTGTGTGTATTATTCTATTCTCTATACGTCTCCCTATATGCGCTCATTCTCCTAACGGGGAATTACCTCAACACTTCTGGTTATGCATTTTTAATGCAGTTAGCTGCCCAGAATTTAGTGTTGATATGGGTGACTATATGGAAGGAAGGGAGGAAACAAAATGTTTCAGATTCAAACAAATACTTTTTAATTGAAAGAACAAAACTGTCTGCTCTGAACATTTGTTTTGTGTTTTGAGCCTGACACACTTCCAAGAATAATTAGAACAGTACTTCCTGCTCTTAAAACAGGCTGTTTCAGATCTGAAACGGCTGCAACTTGAAATATTTCAACACTTGCACTCCTTTACTCTTAGGATATCCACTTAAAAATAATGAATACAGAAACAAAAACAATGTTCCCTTTCTTAGCCAGCTCACTCACTCTCAGCCCAGCCTATCTCACAGGGTTATTGTTGTGGGGAAAATAGAAGGTGTGTTGGATATGTTTGCCATTTTGAGTTATGGAAGGAAGGGAGGGAGGGGAGGAATGGGAAGGAAGGAAAGAAGGAGTAGCTTCCTGTACAGCTACCTGAGTAAACAAGCATGTAATCAGTACATTGTTTTAAAATAAGATGAGGGGCAGGTCAGCTCCAAGTTACTGTATACATTTCTGCTATTTGATGCTATTCTTGGTGGCGATGTTGCACTGCAGGGAGCAAATACTAATGTCCCCAGAGGATGGATAAGTTTCAGTTCTGCTCTGTAAATGGTGACTTCTTTGGAAAAGGTTTTAAGCTATAGCATGAGAAAGGGCAGAAGGAAAAATGCAGAATGCTTCTCTTTGTTCCAGATAAGATTTATCCAACTTGTGACACCCTGTAGAAGTGTGGAATTATACCTTTCAGCATGTCTCTGGAGAACACAGATCTGGGGAAAGCTGTTCCAGATTGCAGAGATCCAGGGCTTTTCCTTACATTTCCAAAAACGGGATCTTTGCAAACAATATTTATCTGATTTTTATCCTGCCTTTATTATTTTATAAGTTACACAGAGTAGCAAATATACACAATACTTCCTTCCTTTCCCCCCGCCCCAAAAAAGTCGGCTGGGCTCAGAGAATGGCTGTCCCAGTCACCCAGCCAGCTTTCATGCCTAAGAAGGGACTAGATTTCATAGTCTCCTGGTTTCTAGGCTAGCACCTTCACCACTACACCAAACTGGTTCTCTCTTTTCTTTTCTTCCTTGCCAGGTTTAGAGCTTCGATCAGGAAGCTGAGGAAATAGTTTATAGTAAATGAGGGAATAATAAATAACTGAATGCCGTGTGGTTCAGTTTTACTGTTGCCTGTGTGAGGTTGTGTGACTGGATGCAGTACCTTTGCTCTGATGGTAGGAGTGAAGGTTGAGTCAGTATTTATCCATCTTGGCAAAAAGTCTATGGAGATTCTCAGTCATCTAGGTCATGGTTGTCCCAAAGGTGCTTTTTCAGGAGGCAACTTGGACATTCTTGTTTTTTCTTTGAAGATGTTTCATTTCTCATCCAAGAAGCCTCTTCAGCTCTGACTGGATAGTGGGGAATGGAAGGATTTATGTTTCCTTGAACTCAGTGGTCATTTGCAATCTTTTAGAGAGTCATTGAGGCCACTTGTAGGTGTGTGTGTTCTCAGGATCACCTGAGTAGAGCAAATGGTACAAAGCCTTTTTGGCTGCTGGATGTTTTCTTCCCTGTGTCTCTTCACTGTTGAAGACAGGCATCATCTGTTGGGAATTACTCTATGTTGTCTGCATCTCAAACCGAAGTGCAAATGGTTTCTTCCTGGCTCTCTAAATGAATGCAAATGACCAGCTGTCTGCAAGGAGTATAAATTCTTCCATTCCCCACCATCCAGTTAGGCAGAACTGAAGAAGCTTCTTGGGTGAGAAGCCAAATGTCTTCAAAGAAAAAAACAATGTCCAGTTGCCTCCTGAAAAAGCACCTTTGGGTCTATCTTGGCAACTTATCAGATGCATAGAATTCTGATGATGCTTCTTGGATGAGAAGCAAAATGTCTTTTTCTCTCAAAAAAACAGTTCAGTTGTCTTTTGAAAAAGCATCTTTGAGACAACTATTATCTTGTCTATTTTTAATGGTGCCATCCTTTCTTCTCTGCAGGTTGTGATACTGTGCTGGACTGGTTGAGGCACTCATATTGGAGCTGCCAACTGGGCAATAATTTAGTTGAAGGTGGGGAGGAAACTGAGGAATTATCAGAAGCAGATGGCGAAGATGAGATGGACAGCAGTCAAGATGATCTGGAGAAGACGCCAGATGAGCAGAAACACCAAGAACTCTGTGGTAGGTGTATTCAGATCTATTGTTTCTTCTTTCTGCATTTAATGTTTTTCTAAAGGATTCTTTTTTTCCCAAAATTTCTCTCCCCCAGGAAAAGTCAGAGATGTTTTGACATCGTTTAAAAATCAACAACTTGAGGTAAGCTCTGTAGATTCTTAATCAGACTAGCACTTTTTGTTTCCATTGAAAATTCTTCAAGCAATTAAATATAAGTGAAAAAAAATAAAGATGTTTTGCTATGATTAAAATCTTATAGTTTGGACTTTCTGATACAAGGACAAAGCAATGTCTCCTGATTTGTAATCCTCAACTTATAGCGGGATGCTTAGCAACCATTCAAAATTCCAACCTTCCTAAAAAAGAAGGCTTACAACCTGGATCCAAAGTTCTTACTGTCACACAAACACCCACACCCACATGACCACACTTTGAGTGCTCTGCAACACAGCCACCTATATAGTCATTTGCAATGTCCCATGGGTTATGTGACCAATGTTTATGGTGGTTTTGCTAAAAATCAGCACTTCCAATTTGGGGCAAAACCACATCTGCGACAAACAGTGGGATCATACTTACAACCGTAGAATTTGCTTAATGATCACTGCAGGAAAAAATAAAATCAGGTTATCATGTGACCATCATGACATATGACTGTAATGGCAGGCTCTATTATGGTCATATGTTGGGGACTACCTGATACTTTTTCCACATCTTCCAATGTTCCTGGAATTGGAAGAAGTAAGTTCAAAGAACGTCCCAAAGGTGCTTTTTTCAGGAGGCAACTGGACTTTTTTGTTTTTCCTTTGAAGACGTTTCGCTTTTCATCCAAAAAGCTTCTTCAGCTCTGACAGGATTGTTTCCCCACTATCCTGTCAGAGCTGAAGAAGCTTCTTGAATGAGAAGCGAAACGTCTTCAAAGAAAACAAAACCCAGTTGCCTCCTGAAAAAAGCACCTTTGGGACAGCCATGACCTAGATGACTAAGAATCTCTACAGAAGTTCAGAGAATGAATTTCTTGTTCAGAAAGCCACAGTTAGAATGTCTGTGGAGATTAAGTCATCCAGGTCATGGTTGTCCCAAAGGCATGCTTTTAAAAGGCAATTGGACTTTGTTTTTCCTTGAAGACATTTATATTATAATTTATATTCCTTAGTGCTAATGATCAGATAATTTCAAGGGATATAAATGCTTCCATTTGCCACCATTCAGTCAGAATTGAAGAAGCTTCTTGGATGAGAAGTGAAACGTCTTCAAGGAAAAACAAAGTCCACTTACCTTTTGTTAGAATGATATATAGATCAGCTAAAAGGTTTAAAATAGGAAGGCGGGTGTGCATATTGTCCCATATTGTCCATTGAACATATGCAGAACATATCAACATTGGATTAAAAGAAATTGGACTTGACATTGCTATATATCAACAATCTGATATATGTTGTTGGACACAAGGAAAAGGAATCTCTTTGGAAATGAAAGAAATTAGTGTAAACATCAAGCTGCTGCCCAATAGGGTTGTTGTTCTTTTTTTTTTAGAAAACTTCTATGTTTATGTCAATAGGCAGGGCCTACTTAATGCAGAGAGTCAGAGAGTTAAAATAGTAGTAAGCTCAAAAATTCTTAGGGATGATGACTAGAGCTGTGAAATAAAGAGTTGTCCTTGCTTGAGATAAAGGCTACAACAGATCTAGATTGAAAATTAAGATACATAGACATCAAACCAAAACCAAATGTATATAAGGTTTTCCCCACAAATGAAGGGAAAACATGCATGTCCCTGGATAGCATTGCCAATCAGGATCGGTCACTGGGACCAGAGGTTTACTTTTCTGAGCTTTCGGACTCGTGCTGGAGATTCCTCAGGGAATCTCTCTCTAGCAGAATGTGTGCTTTGGGCTATTCTGTGCTTTGGGCTATTCTCTGCAGCAAGAGACCAAAAGCTTGGAAGACTAAACCTCTGGTCCCTGTGGCCTACCCAGATTGGATCCTGCAAGGTTTTCCCCAGCTACAAATGTAGCTTTAAAAGCTGGGCCATCAAAAAGACTGTGACAAAAACATTGCTTTTGAAATGCGGTGCTGGTTGAGAATATCTTGGACCTGGAGAATATGAGTTGCTAACCACACTGCTCATTGGAAGCAGTTTTTGCAAAACTAAAACTTAACTCTTGCATGCATCTGGTAAAGGCATGGGTCCTGGGAAAAAATCCTTATGTTTGCAGAAATAGAAGGCTAGATGGAGAGATGCCATCAGTGAGAACATAAAGCTGTGTTTTCAAAAAATCAAAGTGACTGATAGTCCTGGTAATTAAGTTTCTTGGACACAAACAGAAGTGGCAACAAAAGTAATGTAGGGAATTAAACTAATACAAGTAGTCCTCAACGTACGACCATAATTGGGCCCAAAATTTCTGTTGCTAAGATAGTTGTTAGGTGAATTTCTCTCCATTTTATGACTTTTCTTGCCACAGTTGTAAAGTGAATCACTGCAGTTGTAATGGTAGTGATGTGGTTGTTAAGTGAACCCAGCTTCCCCACTGACTTTGCTTGTTAGAAGGTCACAAAAAGTAATCACTTGATTCTGAGACATTGCAACTGTCATAAATATGGTTCAGTTGCCAACCGGTATAAGTGTGAAAAACTCATAAGTCATTTTTTTCAGTGCTATTGTAACTTTGGTCACTAAATGAACTGTTGTAAGTCAAGGACTACCTGTATTTGAATTCTAAATGGACTGTCATGTTATAAATACACACACCTAATTTGTATGATCCATTTTTCTCTTTGAACCAGATTTATATTTATTTTGAATAGTTATGAGTACAAATGTTTTATTCCTTTCAATTTTTTCCTATAGTCTTTTCTATTCCTAACCTGATTGATTGTTGGAATCAACAATTTTTTCAAGTTGATCATCGTAATGACTTCCTGCCATCCTGTCCGTAAGACAGTTGACTCAATTCACATACAACACTAGGCCCCAAACAGACTTACAACCCCATGATGGCGAACTTATGGCACATGTGCCAGAAATGGCATGCAGAACCATCTCTCCAGGCACGCCAGCCATTGCCCATTGTTCTTCTGGATTTTGGCATGCATGAGCGCTGGAAACCAGAAGAGCAGCTGCCCGGCACGCATGTGTGCACTGGCCAGCTGGTCTTTGCACACATGCGTGTTAGAAAATGGAAGACCAGGTGGCCATTGCACATGTGGGTGCTGGCAAGCTGAGCTTCCATTTCCGCACTCAGTGCTGAAAAGGTTCGCCACCAATGCTTTAACCCAACATGTGAATCTAGCAAATCCCATCCATTGACTGATGTGCTGTTTCTTCACTGTTGCCTTAGGTTCTCAGGCAGCAGCCAGATGTCAATCAAGCTTGCAGAATTTGGAGCATAGCTACTTCAGAGGTGGAGTGGGTTGTGGCCCAAATGAAAGATTTATTACAAGAGAACAGGTTGGTGGGTTTCAGTTCTTAGAATTTCTGAGTCAGCCATAACAATCTCCCTTGTAGTTTTTTTTTAAAATAGCCCTGCGAGTAAAAACCTTACTGAAGTAAGAAGAGAGTGTCTTGTCTTGTTGTGTCTTCTCCTTTTGTGCTACTTTTTTCCTTTTTTAAAAAAATATGAGATTCAGAGAGTGCTGACTGAAGCAATACAGGCTGTTTTATCCTCAAAGCCTGGATGTCCATACAGGAAGAGGTAGATTCCTATTTAAGGCTTTTTAAAAGTCCATTTTCTCAAACGTACTCATACTCTCTGAGGTACTAATACCATTGTATAAAGCCTTAGTAAGACCACACCCAGAATATTGCATCCAGTTTTGGTCACCAGACAATAAAAAAGATGTTGAGACCCTAGAAAAAGTGCAGAGAAGTGCAACCAAGATAATTAGGGGACTGAAGACTAAAACACATGATGAACAGTTGCCAGTACTCTACATGGCTAATCTACAGAAGAGAAGGACCAGGGGAGACATGATAGCAGTGTTCCAATATTTTAGGGGCTGTCACAGAGAGGTGGAGGTCAACCTATTTTCCACCTGAAGGCTAGACAAGGAATGATGGATGGAAATTGATCAAGGAGAGATTCAAACTAGAAATTTTAGGAGAATAAGGAGAAATTTTCTGACAGTGAGAACCAGTTTGCCTTCAGAAGTTGTGGGAGCTTCATAACTGGAAGCTTTCAGAAGAAATTGGACAGCCATATGTCAGAAATGGTGAAGGGTCTCTTGCTTGGGTGGGGGGTTGGACTAGACCTCCGACAAGGTCCCTTCCAACTCTGTTACTCTACTCCACTCTACTGTTACTCTCCTCCACTCTACTCCACTCTTGTCATTTTGCCTTCTAAATACACATTTCAGATTTTAGGTTTAGTTAGAATGCACTTAGGAACATTTCTCTGTGTAATACAAATGCAGCCAAACTATGTGCAGGGTTGTGTCAATGAAATGGAAGAGAGCAGAGTTGGCAGTAGAAATTTGGCATTTAAGACTGTACATTTCAATGAGTTGCACCTGATTTTACAGCCTTTTCTGCTGTGGTCATTAAACAAATTACACTTGTGAAGTGAAACATGTCATTAAGTGAATTGGGTTTCTCTCATTGATTTTACTTGTTGGAAGTTCGCTGGAAAGGTTGCAAATAGTATTCACATGACCCCAGGATGCTGCAACCATCTTATCCCATGCCAGTGAGGTCCCAAATTTTGACTACGTGACCATAGAAATGCTACAATCGTCATTTGTGAGGGCCAGTCTGAACTTTTATCAGTATCGTAACTTCAAATAGTCACTAAATGAATGGATATAGGCTTGAGGGCTGCCTGTAATAACTTAAAACACATTGCAGGTAGTCTTCAACTTAC
The DNA here is from genome assembly GCA_004320025.1 of Laticauda laticaudata. NCBI lineage: Eukaryota > Metazoa > Chordata > Lepidosauria > Squamata > Elapidae > Laticauda > Laticauda laticaudata. The sequence goes on from BHFT01050967.1 coordinate 19,688, forward strand.
AACCATAGTTGAGCCCAACATTTCTGTTGATCAGTGAAACAGAAGTTTTTCTCAATTTTATGACTTTTTTTGCCCCCATTGTTAAGTGACTCATTGCAGTTGGTAAATTAGTAACATTGTTGTTCAGTGAATCTGGATTCCCCATGGACTTTGCTAATCAGGTCACAAAACACATGACCCTGGGACACTGCAACCGTCATAAATATGAACCAGTCCCCACACATTCAAGTTTTCATCTCGTGATCATGGGAATGCTACTAATATCATAATTGTGAAAAACGTCACTTTTTTCAGTGCCATTGTAACTTTGAACGGTCATTAAATGAACAGTTGAAGTCCACAAATCTTAACAATTGCCAAGGTTGGATACCCTTGCTTTAGATACTTGTAAGAAGTAACTCATTCTTTTCATTTGGGTAGGGGAGCAGGTTACATATAATTTATACAAAAAGGTTTCTGCAGTATACATAGCAGATTTGCTGATAAGCATGGCAAGGCCAGCATGTTTTGCATGATAGCTACTCAGCATCAATACTTTCTGTTTGTACGAAAGGAAAGAGGAAGGAAATCCTCGGAGGTTTTTAAACTTCTCACATCACCCTGTGATTTTGCAATACATTGCTGGATTTCCTGGTTGAGGGACTGACAAAGTGTGAACTTCCTCAAGTCCTGGAAATGTAAAGGGAAAAACATCCTAATTCTTTGTAGAATGGTTTTGGAAATTAGCAGGTTTTAAATTGTTTATGGGGAAAAAACCAGCCTGGCTGTTGTGGTATAGAGCAGAGAAATTTATAGGATGTATATTTCTCCTTAATTCCTTTTTGGAGTCTCCAACCAAAAATATGCTAGCAAATTTAAAACACAAAGAAACAGCAATGTGCATCCCATTGTTTTTAAGTACAGCGATAAAGAATAACTGTGTCCAAATTATTGGCTTTATGGATAAAGAAAATCCCTTCTAAAATACAGGGGGTCCTCAACCCAGGACCACAATTAAGCCCAAAATGTCTATTGTTAAGCGAGATTTGTTAAGTGAGTTTTGCCCCATTTTACGATTTTTCTTTTCAGAGTTGTTAAGTCAGTCGGCGCAGTTAAATTAGTAATAAAGTTAAGCGAATCTGACTATTCCCATCGACTTTGCTTCTCATAAGATCATCATAAATATGAGTCAGTTGCCAAGCATCTGAATTTTGATCATATGACCATGAAGATGCTGCAACTGTCATAAGTGTCAGTAACTGTAATTAGTCACTTTCTTCAGGGCTATTGTAACTTCAGTCACTAAATGAACTGTTGCAAGTCGAGGACTACCTGTAAAGGAAGGGAGGAGAAATTCAGCAGAAATGAATACCAATTTACCAAATAACAATTGTCAATATTGTCAATAACAAATTCAAAATGTCTGGATAGTGGATGTAGCAGTAATCTAGAGATAGCAAAATAGAAGAGACAGAACAGGATAAGATAGCAAAACAGAAAAACCTGCAACTAGAAGAAGAACAACTGTGGCAAAAGAAAGCAAAGTTATTGATAGGCATGTAGGGTGCAATCCCAAAACAACTGGTACACCACTGGCACTGACCAATAGCCTTAGCATTGACAAAATCACCATGAGTCAATTGCAAAAGGCAGCTTTACTTGGGAGTAGCTTAAATCCTGTGATGGTACCTTTAATATTATTAAACAATGACATCAGCCTGTCCCAGATCTCTGGGAAGGACTCAATAGATGGGGGGTAGGGGAATGCCAAATCCAGTCTGAATATCGAGCTGACTAGATATTAATCTTAATATGCCAACCATAATAATGCTGGGGAAGATCCCAGAAAATAATCACTGGCTTTTACAATTCCTATAGGGAAGTTGTGGCTGAGACGTTGCTCGAAGATGGCTTTCTCATTCCAACTGCTGACACTTTACAGATCTTGAATATTCCTCCTCAAGGTTGGTGTATCAAGTTGCTTTTTTTCCTTGGTCGAACAAGCAAAGTTCTCCAACCATTGGCCGTCAAAACCTGTGTAGATTAACTGCACTGGATCCTGGAAATCAATTTAATTGTCCGTGCAGTATGGCCATTCCATTCAAACACTCAAAGCGATTACTAGGACTGGTTTGTTAAGATAAAAACCAAAGCTTCAAATTAGTAGGATTTCCAGGGTAAAAAGAGGTTTTGACTGATTTTCTAAAGGTATCGGTTTTAATTTTAATTTAATCATCTGAAACTACCAAACACTCTTTACCAGATCAGCAGGACTCTGATAGTGGGACACGATCAGAAACATTTTTCCTGCAGGTTTTAACTTTCAGGCAGTTTGGAAGAGAGAATAATGGTCCCTTGGATAACATCTCAAATAATAAAAAGAAATCATGCTCTACATAGTGAAAAACTAGTTCATGCTAGTGAAGAATTCAAAAATTCAAGGAAAAAGTAACTTATCTGTTTTCCTTCACTGAGATTGGTTGGTGGTCTATGCCAAGGGTCTTCAAACTTGGCAAGTTTAAGACTTGTGGACTTCCAACTCCCAGAATTCCTGAGCTAACATCACTGGAGGAGGAATTCAGGGAGTTGAAGTCCACAAGTCTGAAGGCTGTCAGGTTTGAAGACCCCTGGTCTATGCCCTCTGACCCGCAGTCATCCTAAATTATTTTTACAATTGCAACTCTTTTAAATTATTTATCTTCCAAGAAAATGTTTGCCCAAGAGCTCATCTATTTCATTTTTCTTGCCCTTTTTAAAAAAGAAGGCACTTATTTGTTGATGTTTGTCCTTATACATCTTTCTCTCTCTTTAAAACTAGGAATATTTATTATGGTTGTATTTTCTTGTCCCCCAAGGAATTAATATCAAAATTTAATTTTCTAATCTTTAAGCTGAGGACAGAGTATTGTTGTTCATATATAATATTCACTTTTTATTTTTCTACCCTGCCCGTCTTTTGTCATTTGGAGTGTAGAAACTCACAAGTGGGATTTTAAGATCCCTCGAGCATTTCTTCGTTTCTGGCAGCCCCTGCTTAGAGGTTTGCACTCCAAACATTCCACTCAGACTCTACTGGAGAAAATGTTTGATGATTTGAAGGCCCACGCAAGGATTTCGTCACTTCGGTCTCAGTACCTCATCAACTGGATCACAAAAATTCTGAAGGCTAACTTGCGAGTTAGTAAGTATTGGGAGATGTTCAGACAAGATTTTCACTTAGCATTATTCTCTTTATCAGTGTGAGGATTGATGACAAACATAATTAGAGGACTAGTCATGTTTTCCCATTGATCTTATTTGCACAACCTTTCATAGAATCTCTACAAAAGAAATAGAAGAAAAGCTCAAAATCAGGTGTGAACGACAATTTTTTTAAAAGCGTGGCAGTTAATTTGGAAAAATCATTAGCAAAAAAACAGGTTGCATGATGCTCTAATGAAAGCTGTTGTGTTCTACAAAAATATATCACTTATAAAATGCATGAAAATACAAAAAACTTAAAAGTACAATGTAATTTAGCAAAGATGTAAGATAACATTCTTTGTAGTTATCCTTATTAGGACAGGAATTGAGCAAAGGGTGCATTAAATACCAGTACATTTTGTGAATATGCTTGTGGTATTTTTATCACATTTGTGTAGCAAGCTTCTGAAAGCTTGTCTTGAAAAGGCAAAACAAGTGGACAACAGGTTTCCAGATTCTGGATTCTGTGACCAGCAACCAAGTCTGTCCTTTGGCTGCACGTTATGCTTTTTTTTCCATGTTTTATTTATTTATGTAACATGTAAAAATCAATTTCAATCAATCAGTATGTTGTCTGGGGACAATTATTTTTAGGCAATCATAATCAAGTTGTTTACAATGATATTTTCACAATAATATTAATACTATAATAACAGTAATGTTTAACTTATTCTACTCTAAGAAGTCTTTTTTATAACATTTGTCCTACATTTATCTCCCCATATTTCTAATTTCTGTTTTTATTGTCTAACCATTCGTAAAATAAGTCAGTTTCTTCTTTTCCCTTTATTGCAAGTGTTAATTATCAGTTTCTGCACATTTTAATATTTTTTTGATAACAGTCTCATCTTTCGGGATCTCATCGCTTTTCAATTGTTGTGCAAATACAATTCTGGCTGCAGTTAATACATGTAAAATTAAGGATATATTTCTTTTATCATACTTTTCCGGCAGGATGCCCAATAAGAATATTTCTGGTTTCAAATCTATATGCTGTTTTATCATTTTTTCCAACCAAGTATGTATTTTGTCCAATATTTTTTAGCTTTTGGGCATGTCCACCACATATGGTAATATGAACCAAGTATCTGATTACACTTCCAACATTTAGCGGACCTCTTTAAACATTTCTGCCAATCTTCTTGGTGAAAAGTGCCTTCTGTAAAATATTTTATATACATTTTCTTTGACATAGTTGACATAGATAATTTAACATTTCTATCCCATAATTTCTGCCATTTATCCAGTTTTATTGCATATCCAAATTTCTTAGCCCAAATTATCATTGTCTCTTTTACTTACTTAAGTTTGTTACTTAATAAATATATATTTTCTTTATTTTTCATCTGTTCCAATTAATATCTAGTTCAATTCTGTTAATTCTTTATTAAAAACATTTTAGTGTCTTTCTCATATCAAGATTGTATCTGCATTTGTGGCCACCATGCTATATCCATCCCTTTACTATTGAGTTCTTGCTTAGTTTTTAATTCCCTCTTTTCATTCAAAATATCTTTTTATCTTATATTAATGGCATTAGGATGTATCAGTACTTCCATTGTGGAAAGCCAGACTGGTATTTTCAGGTAATGTTGTTCTTTAATTTTTACCCATATTGATAGCAATACATTTTTAATACAATGTCTTTGTAAATAGCTATGTTTCTTATATTTCCCATACAATTAGAAAGCATGCCAACCTAATTGAAGATTATATTCTTCTAAAGTTAATAGTCTTTTATGCCCCAAATTTATCCATTCTTTCACCCATGTAAGTATCGAGGCCTGATAACATAATTCCCAATCTGGTTACCCAAAGCCCCCTCTTTTTTTAGAATCTTGCAACATTTTCAGACTTAATCTTGCTTTTTTCCCTAACCAAATATATCTTTATATTATTTTATTTAATTCTTCAAAATATTTTCCCATTTTATTGGTATTGTTTGGAATAAATATAATAATCTTGGTAAAATATTCATTTTTATAGTAGCTATTCTTCTCGCCACCAATTGCAAATTTTTCTATTTCTCCAAATCTAATTTGATTTATTGCATCAGCTTCATATAATTATCCTCTTTAATCGTTACACATTTTGCTGTTAGTTGTGTCCCTAAGAACTTTTCTTTCTTAACTATTTATATATCAATTTTTTACATCAGCACTCTTTTCTATGTATTTGTACGATTTTTAATCTTAATATTTTTGTCTTTTCTTGTTTATTTTCAATCCTGCAACTTCCCCATAGTCTTCTATCTTTTTAATTAATTTCGGTCCAGTTTCTGGTGGGACTTCTAATATAAACACCAAATCATCAGCAAAGGCCTGTAACTTATATTTCTCTTTTTAAAGTTCCATTCCTTTTATCTCTTCATCTTGTCTAATGTTTCTAGTTAACACTCCAAGGTCAATATAAATAGTAGAGAGAATAGTGGACATCCCTGTCTTATGCCTTTTTTTGTATAAAAATTCTGTCATGTCCCCATTTACCAACACCTTATCTGATTGTTTGTGATATATTGATTTAATCATATTAATCTCTCCCCAAAGTCCATGCATTTTAATTGTAATAACATAAATTGCCAATTAACGTTATCAAATGCTTTCTGTGCATCTAGAAAAACTAATGCCATTTGTCTTCCAGGATTCCATAATAGTCCAATGTGTTTAAAATAATTCTCATATTGTTTTTAATTTGCCTCTTTGGCAAAAATCCATTCTGATCTGCATGTATAAATTCATTCAAAATCCTTTTTAATCTCTCTGCTATTATTAAAGCATATATTTTATAGTCCTCATTCAGTAAGGATATTGGCTTATAATTCTATATCTGTATTAAATTTGAGTAATCTTTTGGTATAATTGTAATATTTGCATGAATTTGGTATTTTCCTTTCTAGCAGAACTTCCAACATAACTGGGCCTAATGTATCTTGTAATTGTTTGTAAAATTATGTCGGTAGCCCATCGAGCCTGGCTTTAATTATTCTTTTGTCTCTTAATTGCTTCTGTCAATTCCATCATAGTTATTCATTCATTCAGCATGACTTTAACAGTTTCAGATACTTTTAGGAAATTCAGATTGTTTCAAGTATTGTTGTATTCTATTTTCAGGGATTTTCTCCTGATCATACAGTTTCCCATAATACTCTTGAATTATTTTTGTATCCTCATTTTGATAATATAGGATCCCTTTCTCATCTATTAGTCGATTTATCAGGTCCCCCCTCCCTTCAGTTTATATGCCAATCATCTTCCTGGTTTATTCACATTTTCAAAAAAGTTTTGTTTTACACTTTTGATTTTTTGTGCCAATTCTTTTTCTAATAGGTTCATTTTATGGTTTATTAAATCTGTTTGATTTTTCAACTTTTTTGTGCTTCTTTCTATAGTTCTGATTCTAATCTTTTATGTTCTTCTAACATATTTTATTTTGTTTCTTCTTCTTGTTTTTCTTTCCCATGTAAGTTATGACTAATCCCCCGGTATACACTTTATAGTTTGCAAAGAAGTCTCTTCTTTCCTGTTCTCTTTAAAGAAAAAGTCCAGTTCTTTTTCCATACTTTGTATAAATTCCTTATCTTGCAGTATTTCTTGGTTCAATGTCCATCTCAATATTTTTTTTACTTTCCTTATAACTTTTACTGGATTATGATCTGTGTATTCTAAAATATTTTGTCTATTCCAGCGAGGTTTTCCTACTTGCTTACCTCCAGTGCATCTGACATTTTTTCAGGAATGTGTTTCCCTTTTTCCTCAATATTCTGAAACCTCAAAAAGTATTCTGCATTTCCAATCATTTCTGCTAATGATTTTTCCAAATTAACTGCTGTGTTTTGAAAAATAAAACTGGCATTAATGCCTCAATCGCAATTGTATTAGTTAAAGCATTCCAGCTCAGCAGCTTCCTGATTGCTGCTTTAGCAATATTTTATAAGTAGTCCTCCATTTATAGTTCATTTAGTGACTGTTTGAAGTTACCATGGCACTGAAAAAAAATGATTGACTGTTTTTCACACTTACAACCTTTGCAACATCCCCATTGTCATGTGATCAAAATTCGGATGCTTGGCAACTGATTCATATTTATGACAGTTGCAGTGTCCTGGGGTCATGTGTTTCCCTTTTGCGATCTTCTGACAAGCAAATTCAATGGGGAAGACAGATTCACTTAACAATCATGGTACTAACCTAGCAACTGCAGTGATTCACTTAACAATTGTAGCGAGAAATGGGGCAAAACTCATTTAACACATGTCTCACTTAGCAAAAGAAATTTTGGGCTCAATTGTGGTTGTACGTTAAGGACTACCTTTATACACCAAAAGCAGGTTTAACACTGAACATGCTTTGGAAAGCATCCACTATTGTTCAATTTAAGCTGCCAATCCATAAAATTGTGATCATCTGTTTGTACCAAATTGAAAGTTGGACATTCATAGCACTAGACTGAGGTGTTGAAGTCTAGTTCGTAGTTCAGTATGTTGCCCGCACTCACCTAGTGTGTGTGAAGCCGAAGTAACACCCATGATTAACTGAACAAATCCTTACTGAAACACGAAAGTGAATTTCTGTGGAGATTCTCAGCTATCCAGGTCATAGTTGTCCCAAAGGTGCTTTTTCAAAAGGCAACTGGACTTTCTTGGTTTTTTCTTGAAGACGTTGCGCTTCATATCCAAGAAGCTTCTTCAGTTCTGAAGTGTACAGTATGAATGCTAGACTGGACATTGAACAGCTTTGGTCAGTGGACATGCTCCTGTCTCCTTTCCCTGCTTCCATTTTATAGATGGAACTGGGAAGTGATCCAATGCAACACACCAATGCAACTGATGTTTGTGACATCTGAACTTCAACCTGTATCATTTTCACCTCTAAGCTTTTCTTGAGTTTGGTAGTGAGAGCCTTCCTTCTTGTTTTTTTTCTTTCTTTCCATGATTCTGGATTAAGAAAAAAAGTTAAAGTCTTCCAAAATCAAGATGAAACAAAGCTGCTTGAGATTGTTCCATCACCATATTTCATTACAGTGGCTGAAGCTTCTCAGAGATTGCCTAGATGCGCCTTGCTGGGCCAGTCCTCACCTTTTGCAACTGTAAGTACATCAATAGAGTGGATCTGGGGCCACAAGGTGGCTTTTGTGGTTCTGGGGCAGAGGAAAGTGGCAGGAAGGCAAGTTTTGGATCTCCTCATTTTGGTTTTCATTGTTTCAAGACTCAAATTAAAATCTGGAAGATCTTAGAGGCTTGTTTCTCAGAGTCCATCAGCGGAGTTTCACTCAATCAGTACCTCATTTTTTTTTTCAGTCATTGAGCCAATAAGAAAGATTCAGAAAGTGCCAGAACTTAGCAATGCAAAATAATCATTTTGCAAGAATGTTCTTGAACACAGGTAGTCGACTTACAAACACTCATTTAATGACTATTCGAAGTTAAAATGGTGCTGAAAAATGTGACCCATGACTGTTTTCCTCATGACCATTGCAAGGTCATGTGATCGAAATTTGACCGCTTGGCAACTGACTCAAATTTATGATTATTGCAATGTCCTGGGGTCATGTGATAATCTTTTGTGACCTTTTGACAAGCAAAGTCAATGGGGAAGACAGATTCATTTAACAATTATGGTACTAATCTGCAGTGATTCATTTAACAATTGTGGCAAGAAATGTCATAAAATGGGGCAAAACTCACTTAAAATCTGCCTTGTCTGGTAACAGAAATATTGGGCTCAATGGTGGCCATACATCGAGGACTACCTGTATGGATTTCTGACTGGTAAAGGGTCAGGAGGCACAGATGACCAGTGCAAGGAACTCCCTTTAAGATAGTAATCATTGAGTTTCCCTTTCTTTGTGAACTGCATATTAGCAGTTAATCCTTGACTTTCTACAGTTCATTAAGTGATTATTGAAAATTACAACAGCACTGAAAAAAAGTGACTTGTGACCATTTTTCACACTTTACAACCATTGCAGCATCCCCATAGTCACATGACCAAAATTTGGCTGCTTGGCATATTTGTGACAGTTGCTGTGTCCTGGGGTCACCTGTGATCCCCTTTTACGATCTTCTGGCAACCAAAGTCAATGGGGAAGTCAGATTCAGTTAACAACCATGTTACTAACTTAACACATGAAATGATTCACATAACAGTTGTGGCAAGAATGGTCGTAAAATAGGGCAAAACCCACTGAACAACTGTTTGACTTATCACCCTAAATTGTGGTTGTAATTCGTGGACTACCTGTACAAATCTGACTTTGTTTGCCAGTATCCTGTTGAGTATGGAGCCCCCATTACCAGCTGAGGCTCAGGAGAAGCTCCTCTACCTGACCTCTATTTACACCCAAGAAGATGGTGCTTTTCCCACTTCTGGTTCTGCACTGGAGGTTTGCAAGCAGCCCATTTACACTGTGGAGAGCTTGCTGAAGGTCAATGCTGCTGCTGCTGCTTCTGCCCACGAATTCTTGAAGAGAACATGGCGGACAGAGGTGTTGCCAGGAATGATGAAAGAGAAAGGACTGGCTGAGGAAGAGGAGGAGGAAGAAGAGATGGACACTCAGTCACCATCACAGCAAGAACCTTTTTTCCTGGAAGACCCAGCAGCTTTGGCTGAAAAAAGAAAAGCTCTTCAGGGGGCAGTTTGGCAAGTCGGCTCAGGTAAAACCTGGCTTCTAATCCATTGGGAGTTAGTATGTTTGGCATGTTAAGGGCAAAAAATGGGCCTGAGTGCTGCTTAGTCCATCCCTGAATGTCTTGTATAAATAATTCTGTGGTTGGAAGGAGCAAAAATGGAGGAATGCTGAAGGGGAGGAGGAAAGGAACATAGAGCTTAGATAAACTATGCCCCGTAATTATTGCCTTTGATTAATGGGATATCCCTTTTAATAACATCTGTCTATAGTCGAGAGCAAACATGTGCAATTCACAGGCTCCATCTGGCCCTGGACAGCTAGTAATATGCCTCATAAGATATTCTAAAAATATAAAAACTAAAGTAAGATTTGTTATATCATGTAATATGTATATAATGTATATTAACTATAATATCTATTTTATGTGTGGCTCAAGACAATTTCTCTTTACTCAGCGTGGCCCAGGCAAACCAAAAGGTAGGACGTGCTGTAGAGCAGGGGTGGGGAATGATAGCCCTTTCTGAGCTCAGGAATTCTGGGAGTTGAAATTCTCAAGTCATAAAGGGCCCATCGTTCCCCACCTCTGGTCTAGAGGAAGAGGCTATATGTCTTCAAAGGTTGATCTCTGGTGTTTCCATGTAATATTTGTAACTTAACTAAAACCTTGGAGATCTGCTGTTCAGAAAAAAACAAAATAAAGGGGTGGGAGCTTCTGGACATTGCTAAACCACAAATTACCATTATTATTTGAACTGAACAAAATAAATCATAACTGGTGTGAAGTTAGATGGAAGTAGGGTTGTGCATTCTTAGGAAGTAAAGCAACATGGGTAAGTAAGCTTTCTTTTTCTTTCTTTCCTTTTTCCTTCCTTCCCTCTTTATTTCTTTTCTTTCTTTCTCTCTCTCTCTTTTTCTACAAGGGATAAGACCCTGCCCATCCTCTAAGACGGGTTTCAAACTCAAGGCCCACCGGCTGGATCCGGCCTGCGGGGTGCTTAGATCTGGCCCAAGGACTGCCTGTGGTGGTGCCTCTGCTAGTGAAAATGAGGCACAGGTCATGCCCTGTTTTTAGCTTGGACGTCCTCCTGCAAAATCTTGCAGCAACCACAATTCCCTCACTGATCTGCTTTCTAGCTCTGTTCTCCAGCATGCAGGGCAACAACAGAAGACTGTGGGACTACCAGTAAAAAAAAATATTCAATCAGACCTAACTTTTTAAAGTTAGAAGCGAGATCTTTTTACCCAAGAAGTTAGAAGGTCTGATTGCACTTTTTTAAAATATGATCTTCTTTTGTTGCCCTGCACTCAGGCAATTGTGGAAAGCAGGTTAGTGAGGGAATTGTGCTTGCTCCAAGATGGGGTGAGGATTTTGCATTTTGATTGTTCTGGGGAGGGGTTGGAGTGAGGATTTTGCATTATGATTGCTCATAAATGAGTAAGAACCAATAAAAGAAGAATGGAAAAGGCCATATCTGTAGACCATGGTTTCTCAGTCTTACCAAATTTAAGACTTCAGGCTACCTGGGTAATTCTGGCATTTGAAGTCCATGTGCCTAAAAGTTGCCAAAATTAAGAAGGATGGATCTAGATTTTTAGGATTTTCCATTCCTGTTTTATTTAGAGTTTGGTACAATTAAATAAATCAGTTGTGGTTTCCTTTCCTTAATAAATAGGGATTAAAGCAATATGAACCATTGCTGGACTTTTTGTGAGAAACTGAAATTAAAAGTTGATCTGGGTTTTGATAATTAGATATGGGATTATGGAAATAATATATATCTGTACCAAAGAAACTTGGAAGTCATTCTTTTTTGGTTTGCCTTCTTTTCCTCTTTCTTATAGTTTCTTTTTCTTTCCTGAGCCTTTTCTTTTTTCAAATCTTGTTTTTATTCATTTATCCCTTAGCTTTGCGTTTTTTGATGTATGAAGGATCAAATACTCAGCCATTATAATTCTACATTCCTTATTTACAGAAATCATACCAAAATTTAGAATGAAATCCACTGGGAGCCATCTCATATGAGGCTGGGTCTGAGTCCCTCTAATCAAAAAGTGTTTATCAATAGAAAAGAATATTTGTAGCTCAGGGTTGAACTGTGGGGTTCTTGGTGCTCTTTAAGCTTGATGGTTTTCTTGCAGATGTTTTATTACCAAACTGGGTAACATCATAAGTATTAGAAGGGAGTGGAGTTTGCTCTTATTTTCATATATTAGTCGCTTTCCCTGTCAGTTGCTTCACAAACAATGTTTTGATTGGTGCCAGGTCTCTACAGCCTCCGGCAGAGAAAGGCCCTCCCTCAAATGTTCTTTAAAATACAGAGTTTCCCAGCATTCCTTCAGGAACCTCCAACGTACAAACTGTGGTTACTCATCCTAAATGAACCCTCTTTACCTGGAGCTTCAAAATTTGCTGTTTGCTGGGAAGGGTGTAACTAAAAGTCAGTCTACATTTGACTTGATATTTCTTCATAACCAAACAGAAGTGTATTTTCTGTGCAGTTCATACCCTTTGCTTGCTGGATCTGGATGTCACAAAGCAAAGCCCACATTTTGTAATTAACTCCTGCGCCATGTTTTGGCTGGCAGAGTGCTGTCATGCCCACCCTGGCCATTCCCCCAGCCACACCTCCCCCCCGGCCCTCCAGGGTCAAACACAACCCTGATGCAGCCCTCAACGAAATAAAGTTTGACACACCTGCTCTAAGATATCTAAGTTACTATTGGACAAAGAGAGCTTGGAGGTGTGGAATTGATAACTTCATATTGTTGTATCTCTCAGGCAGTTAGACATTTAGGTTTCCCAGGTGGTGAACAGCCTGCTGTTGATAACCCATGCTTCTAACAATATGTAGAAAACCTATCCATTCAGGCCTATCCCCAATTAGATTACCTGTAGGATCTCCTATGGTTTATTACCATCTCTCAAATAATTCACCTAGTGGGACCCAGGGGGGACCCCAGCTTCTCTGCTGAGGACCTGTCATGTGGAACATCATGTTTGGATGGCTGTGATTCCTTCTGTACTTCCAACTAGGCCACACCATGGATTAGAAAGCCAACCTTCCTCAATTTCCAATGGTATCAGAGCATTCTGAGAGTTGAAGTTCACAGGTCTAAAAGTTGCCAAGATTGGACACTCCTGCTGTAGATTGTCCCCTTTTGGCTCAGTGCAGTGTTTGAACTCAACTCCTATGACTTACTTGGTGAGCTCTATCCATCATTGACTATGCTTGATCTTGCTAAGCTCCATCCATTCCCTCCTCCCCTCCCCCACAGATGAACTGAAATGGAGAAATTTTCCTCTGGGAAAACTACCTGGCCAAACGGATGATCCTGATACCCTGTTAGTGGATAACTATACCATGATGTCAGCTTTTGACCAACTGGAGAATGGAGATAGGAAAAATTCCCCCAACAATGTGTGAGTATTTCCCTAGAGATTGGGGAAATTTCTGTTGTTGGAGAAGAGTTAATGTTACACCTCATGGAAAAAGGAAGAGGGAGGCTAGTTCAGTCTTAGTAATGATAAATGAGGAAGGCTTTGGGGTGGTTGGCCTCTCTTGCCTGCTCCTCTCAATTTGAGATGCCTCTAAGAGCTACTATTAAAATAAAAAGGGGAAAATATAATTATGTTCTGAGCTCTTCGGTTAGTAGTACAGATAGTTCTTGCCTTATAATGGTTCATTTAGTGACCCTTCAAAGTTACAATAGCACTGAAAAAAGTGACTCATGACCCCTTTTTATACTTTGCCCATTGCAGTATCCCTATGGTCACATGATCAAAATCCAAACACTTGGCAATTGATGTATATTTATTATAATTGCAGTATCACAAGGTTATGTAAATTACCTTTTGAGACTTTCTGACAAGCAAAGTCAATGGGGAAGTCAGATTCACAACAACTTGTGTTACTTAAGAAGTGCAGTGATTCATTTAACAATTGTGGCAAGAAAGGTCATAAAAAAGGAGCAAAACTTACTTAACAAATGTCTCTTAGCAACAGAAATTTTGGGCTCTGTTGTGGTTGTAAGTTGAGCACTACCTTTTTAAGCCTAAATGCTATTGCTATATATAGATAAAAAGGAATTTTCTCTGAACTGGTTTCAGATGAGATTCTGTTTGTTCTGTTTGTCTTCTTTCCGTTCATCTGTCATCTGCTTTGTGGTTTTATTTGAATCCTTAGCATTTGCTCTCACAAACAAGCAGAAGCACACTTGCCTCATGGTGGAAGTATGGCTTGTAAGAAAAGGAGGTTATTCTGACTTGGAAATCATGCTCAGAGAGCAGATTTCCTTCTGAGCGGGCGGGGCTGTGTGTGTTTCCTGTCAAGTATTAGTCCTGGAGTTTGCACCTATTGCTGAAGGGCAGAGACAGAAACTGACGGGTTTGCATCTGTTTTCCCTGTCGGATTTCACAAGCCATAGAGGAAGAACTTGGTTGGTGTACATGATGCATCTGCTTTCTGGGAGAAATTGATGTTGGACAGCAAAATTTTTAGAATAGGCATAAACATTTCATTCATAAGGCTTTGCCCATTCTAAAGTTCAGAGCAGGGCCACTGTAATGTTTCCTTCTTTTCTCTGCACCAGTTATTCTCCAGAGTATGAAGTTCATTTTGTGTAACATCTCATGTTGGTTACATCAAGACACCTTGTTATGTCTGTACAGGTAGTCCTTGACTTAAAACCATTTGTTTAGGGACCAAAGTTTCACAAAAGTGATGAAAAAAGTGACTTATGACCCTTTTTCATACTTACAACCACCACTGCACCATCCCCATGGTCACATGCTTAAAATTCAAATGCTTGGCAACTGGTTCATATTTATGACAGTTGCAGTGTCCTGGGTCATCTTTTGCAATCTTCTGACAAAGTCAATGAGAAAGCCAGATTCACTGAACAACCATGTTGCTAGCTTAACAACCGCATTGATTCCTTTAACAACTGTGGTAATAAAGATTGTAAAATGGAGCAAAACTCACTTAAAAACTTAGCACTGGAAATGTTGTGCTCAGTTGTGGACATAAAAAGTTGAGGACTACCTGTATTCCACCCTGACATCAAATCTGGCTAGAGTATTATTGAATATTGGTTTGGATTTCACAGAGTACTTAGTAGTTAAGAGGGACAATGTCAGGTGAAGAATTCTTCAGAATGCTTTGGAGGAGCTTAAATTATTGCAAGATTACTGTTTTAGTATGAAAATTAAATTTTGAAGCACAACAAGTAGGTGGGCGGCCAGTGAAAGTAGTAAATTATTTTGAGAACTGTGTAATTTCTAAGCCAAAGTTAGCTCATAAGTAGTCCTTGACTTTCAACAGTTCATAAAGTGACCATTCAAAGTTACAATGGCACTGGAAAAAATGACAGGACCATTTTTTACCCTTATGATCATTGCGGTATCTCCATAATCATGTGATCAAAATTAAGATGTTTAGCAGTTGGTTCATATTTTATGATTGTTGCTGTGTCCTGAGGTCATGTAACCCCCTTTTGAGACCTTCTGACAAGCAAAGTCAATGGGGAAGCTAGATTCACTTAACAACCAGGTTATTAACATATCAACAGCAGTGATTCACTTAACTGTGGCAAGAAAGGTCGTAAAATGGGACAAAACTCACTTAACAAATGTCTTACATTACAACATAAATTTTGGGCTCCATTGTGGTCATAGATTGAGGACTACCTGTACTAAATCAAGGTAGACAGTTGTTTTATGGAACAATAAATTACTTTTTTTTTAAAGGAAGTTTGTAGAATTTACATTGTATGTCAATACATTCAAAGCTTTGACCAGCTGCTAAAATCTCAGAATCTGGAAGAAATAATTGAAGGAGAAGTGATTGTAATAATTGGAAGAAAGAGCTTCTGGAATTACATTGCTCATTTTGTTCTTGCACTATTCCGTGAGTAAGTTGCCAAGCTGACTCCCAGGGTGCCAAGCTACAAATTATTTAATTTCTCTGGATTCCAGTGTGATTTGAATGATGGATGGATTGATCATAAACATTTATAGATCTGTCCAGCTGAAATATGACTTTGGCAGCATACAACAAAAAATAAAAAAAATCATTATTAAAAATAAAATGTGCATAAATTGGTCCTGATAAATTATTGATTTATTTGGAACTCACTGCCAAAATAAACTATGTTTATTTGCAATTGTTGTCCAGTCAAATTCAGGCCTTGATCAGGCTTGGATGACTCCCCTTGTTTCAGTCTGAATGAAATAAACTGAGACCCAGATAAATTTCCCTACTTCCTGCCTTGCTTTTTCATTGGAATCTTGTAATTGCCCAAACGCTTCATAAAGAAGCTCAGAATGGATCAGTTCCATTATATTTCATGTGTCCCTCCCTTTCCTGGATGAGATGGGGATCCCTTCCCCGTTTTTGCCACATGATGCAATCACACTAGGTAAAGTAATTGTGTGCCGTGGTTCTTTCACCAAATTGTTGTCCGTTCTTTTTCCTACAGCTCACCAGAATGGTCTGGTTTCCTTATGTCAGGACTCATGTGGACCCAGAGCGAGCTTCATAAATTAAAGAGTGGGATTCAGCATTTTTGAGCAGGAGATTCTTTGTTAATGATATAACACAATGGGAGGTTTTCCTTGCCACTCAAGGAACAATACTGTGCCTGCCTGCTCTTTGAAAGTACTTTTTGGTGCAGTGCAGCTACTTCTCCATCATAGATATTCCTCCTGGACATTTAAGGGCTGTGAAGAAGCAGGCACACTTTATCCACACTACAGATCTGCCCATTGCTAAAATTCATTTTTGTATTTTTAAAAAATAATTAAATGTTTTAAATACTTTTAATAGATTGTGTGTGCTTTTTATTTATTGTGAAGACATATGTGAAACCGCAAGTGGGATTTGTTTTTTACAGAGGAAACAAAGAAGTTGTTTCAGAGTCTGAGTGGATCATTTATTGAATACACATTAATTCCTTATAATTACTTTTTTATTATAAAGCATCTCTACCAAGAGTATTACACAGAAATTGGAACTATTCCAACAACGGAAGGGAAAAGTCCTAAGATAAGGATTGAATAATCATTCTTACCTAGACTGGTCCCTAGAAACTAAAGGATCAAGCAGGCTAGAATGGTAAGCAGGTTAAGTGATTGTTAGCATCCTCAAAGACTCAAGAACAAAGTGCATCCATGGAGAAATAGCAGCCTATGAAAGAGGATAAAAAAAGAAACACCATCCAACAACAAACAGCTGTTTGTTCTAAGATTGGTCATGATTCTTGCAAAGCCACACAAGGTACTTTAACTTATTAACTAACTAGAGGGAACCACTGGGCAAGTCTTCTGACAAGTCCAATGTGCTAAGCATTCAGTAAGTATACTGTTTTTGCACCCTTATTTGGCAGCTCAGAATAGTGCCACAAAAACTGTTCCTCTTTCAAGTAGGTCTGTACAAAGACGGATGCTACTGGTAGAGGGGAGAGACAATTAACACAATAACAAGTGTATTTGCTCTGTGATCAGTGACCACCAGAAAGCAACCAAGATAATTTAAGGCCAAGCTAGGAACATCAATGGTTTGATAAAGCGATATTTACAACCAACCGCCTGCAAATATATGTAAATGCAATATGCAAAAGCGTGAACTGTCTCGTAAAGAAAAAAATGGGGGTCTCAGAGTCTAACCTTCTGGAGCTTGGCCTTTTCAGTTAAAAAGCATGCTTTCTCAAAAAGAAAGGCCTTGCCCATTAATGCTTACATGCAGCTACAGATATAAGCACTGCAGTTTATAGTATTTACAAGATGTGCATGCCAGCTCTAACCCAGAGCTAGTGACATTTCCTGGTGCCTACATTCCTTTTCCCTTATTCTGCTATCCAAAGAAGGGGTTGAGAGGCTACCACTTGCGATGTACTGTCTGCTCCTTGCATTTATGAAAGTCACTGTCACACCTCTCACTGCAGGGATGGGCAACATTATGACCTGTGCACCCTGGCTTAGGAACTCTGGGAGTTGAAGTCCACAGGTCATAAAGTTGCAATAGTTGTCCACCCGTCTTATTGGATCAGGGCAATTAAAGTAGATCTTCATTCTTTGTCATTGAGACTTACCTTATATTTGGGTCAACAGAAAAAAACCCAAAGATTTTTTAAATATATATTTTTGGAACAATTAAAGAGTAATGTTAAATTCTATCAATGAAAAATGTACACTACTGTAAATACTACAGAGGGTCTAACAGTAGTTAGAAGCTATACAAGCAAAAAAGGATTACTAAATATTTACATAATCACTGAAGCTCACATTTCAAAATTATTTCATCTATCCCAGTTCTCAGTAGTTAAGCAAACAGTATTAAGCATTGATATAACAATATATTACAGAAAATTCAAATGCAAATAAATATTTTATAGATGGGGTTTTCTAGTTTTTCAAGACAGACAGAGATACTATAGCCACCTGATACACAAATAAATAAATAAATAAATAAATGCTTACTATGCTCTCAAAAAGAGCATTTAAAAGCAAAGTGTACTTAAAGTATAGGCAGTTTTTTATACATATATATATATACCATCCCTTCTGTATAAGAAGAAATTTAACATTGAAAGATGAAGGCAGTAAAATGTCAGTCTGGAACTGGTGTTGAAAAGTCCAGACAGAAAAAATTATATTGATTTAACAAATGCTACAACAGTTCCAGAGAAAAATAATTAACAGCAAAAAAATCAGACACTATTATAAAATTGCCATTCACTCCGTGCTTTTACAGATTAGATTTTAAAATCATTTTTTACAAAAAATTAATTCCTTCCTTGAGGAAAATAAGTGCTACTGATAGTACACCACTTACTCTCCAAAGTATTACTTCCAAAAAAAAGCACACAAGAGACTTATAACATTTTTAATATATTCCTAATATATAGTATATAATATATAGCTTTTACTGACAGTAAAATATTTTCATCCTTAATTTAAAAAAAAACAGTAGTTTTTGTTCAGCATTTGGTGTGCTGAAAGATTCTGCTACAGTTGTCTACAAGATTATCTTATAATAGAGATAAAATGGAAAACATCTATTTTATGCATATAGAAACTGGATTCCATGCAAAAAAATATGAGCATACAATATTTCAACACTGAACTGAAAAGCCATACTTATATAATGATCCTGTTAAAAACAAAAGCGGGATATATAGTACTTTGACTATCAATAACCATGTATAAATATGAATATAACCCTTATTAACATGAGTATTTTACCAAAAAATGTTCTGCAAGAATGTATTAATAAATAGACAATATATAATTTATGCAGCATAATGTTCTTAAATGTACACACACCAGCAGTGCGCATTATAGTAATAAAATGGAATTCAAAATTTGCCTTTTTTATCTATAAATTGTTAAGTGCCCATTTTAAATAAAAAGATTTATAATCCTCCATGAGCTACTCCCCTTTGACACACAGTGTCACAAACATAGTGATGAAAATACAATACTGAGCTAATCTAGAGATGGCTTTTATACATGTTTTATACAATCAAGAAAGATACAATTTGTATCAACAAACAAAAAGTCGTTTCTGGTTATTTGAGGTGTTGCTCTCAGCTACTTTAAAAAAAGGGAAGAAATCTCCCTCCCCCCCCCCCAAAAAAAGTGGGTTTTGTCCTCATTGATAAAAGGGTCTAGATAACTCAAGGTTGTTGGGCTTTTCTACAACTAAAGGGCCAAATATTGGGAAGAATATTCAGGACAGATTAACCAAAGGGCTAATCTGCATTTTTCTTTGGTGCTTCTTAAAGCACTGGATAAAAACATGGTGCACCGTCCAAACTCAATCTAATCGGCGGCCACAACAGACAAAGCTACAGTGTGCCAGCAGCAATTTGAAAAAAGCTGTACCATGACAAATGCAGGGGTCATGTCAGATGATCCACCACCATTTTCCTGCAGGGAAATAAAGCCTGTCTCTGAAATCAGAAGACAGCCTTGTGGAAGAACAAACATGCTACAGGCAGGTGACATAGTCTCTTGCGGTTGGAAAGTTGTTATTTTGAATTACTGTCAGTCTTCCCTTTAGAGCAGTGCTTCTCAGACTTAGCAATTTTAAGACAAATGGATTTCAACTCCCAGAATTCAACTTGGCTGGGGAATTCTCAGAGTTGAAATCCACACTTCTTAGAAGTTGCCCAGGTTGAGAAACACTACGCTGGAGAGATGCTACCCCGAGGCATCCTTCTTTAATACATTCAGCAGAATCTCAATAATCTAAAGAAGTTCTTTCTTGCACAATTATGCTTATTGTGGATCCCAAGATAGAATCACCACCCTGCCGGTTAGTGATATCATCCCTGTCTAGATCCACTTTGAATATCCTATGTGATGCCAAACAAAAATAAAGCAGACATTCTAGGCATTACTGGGAATTATTCCAGCAATATGAAACACCCTTTGGACTGTGTCCCTCACACCCCAATCCCCTGGGTCTGAAAACAAAAATTCAGAAAGCAGCTTGGAAGCCATTCTCAAAACACCAGAAACAACCCTGACGGCAGCCTCGCGTTCCATGTGTTTCCTAGTCAGAAACATTTAGGCAGTGTCACACCTTCTCATGAAGAAACCAAAGGCCAGTAACTCGGCCTTCTCGACTTTCATGAAAAAACTACAGTAGAAGTCAACAAGTCCTAGCTCGAGACATATCGAGTTAGTAATGGTTCAAAATGTTCAAAGACATATTTGGATTTAAAAAGGGTGTTCACTCAGTGCAGCTTTAAAAAAAGAAAATGGAAAAGCTACTACACCTGGATAAATGTCTCTTAGGGGAGACATTTAGCTACAAAAGTTGCCCGTTCTTGAGCAAAAATACCCAACATTTGCTGAGATGATTTGAGCCAGTCAAACAGCTCCAAAGAAGCAAATGCATACCTTTGCATGGATCCGAAAGTGAAAAATTGAAACAAGTTTATCAACTGTATAGCATCGACTCCATCTTTTATAATCAACATTTAATCTTTTTTTAAAAATGTGTTTACTCATTTTGTACTTAGTTGCACTTGGGCTAAACTGAAACGTGAAATTTGATCTGCGATGCTACAATTACATCATCTTTGGATTGTAAAGAATTGAATTGTACAATTAATTATATTTTAAAACCCACACCTGCCAATTTTAACAAAATTGATATGGAAATGGGACGGTTAAGATTTAGCTGAGAATTGTCCTACTTGTTTTCATGTCATTGTTTGACATGGATGGCCTTGTCCCAAAGGGCATGATCTAAAAGACCTCCCCCCAAATCCAAAGCACCCCATTAGTTGTGCATCCATGCAATCAGTCTCCCCCCCCCCNGTCCCCCCCCCCCCCAATCTGTCTTTCTATTTTCCTCACTTGGAGAGTAAAGATTTCTCCAGTGAGCACAAACCTAAGTTGCTAGAGCACTGAGAATTGTTCAGATCAGAAGTGCTCACCATGAACCACTAAGACACAGCAACTGATGGGGCCTCGGAGAAACTCCTTGAAAGAGATGGACCAGAACAGGCCAACCTTCAGTGTGTGAGGATGTTCAAATGTACACAGCACATTTTCCTTGGAGCACCTTGTCAGTTAACACTGGAAAGTACAAAATTCACTCATGCAATATAATTGCTAATAAGTTTGAGGGACTCACTTCAAACATAGGACCTTTTGGATTCAAGAAACAATATATATAACCATGCAAAAAGTATGCACTTCCTGTAAAATACAACTTTTTTTAAAAAAATCCCAGCTTTAAAAAAATTATTTAATACTAACTTATAATACAATCTGCTTTTTACAGAATTCTTCAACCACATATTCAGTGCAAATGCCAAAACAATGTACAGAGTGGTATACCACAGCGTGAAACTATTCCCAAAACAGAGAATATCTCTATAGGATCATGGGTACCTCCTGCAGGATGCTGGTCTGGTGTAGTCAGTATTTCTCTCCAAGAATCCAAAGGGATACCATGCTAACGTCCTGTTCTCAATTTGGAAACAATCATAGCTGCCAACTGTTGTGCATCAGTCATGTGGGGATTCTTCTCCATCACGGACAAGACGACGCCAGCAGGAAAAATATTACAGAGGTTCTTATAGGTCTGGTACTGATGCTCTGGGATAACACATGGTTCTTGGGGCTCCCCACAAACCCCAATCCAAGGGTTACGCCAGAGTTGCTCCATCTTCTCAGGCATGCTCCTCACCATGACGGGCTCATAACATGGCTGCATGAGGTTGTTGCTCAAGGGATAGGAATGGTAAGAGTAGGCATCAGTTGCACATGGTAACGGATCCCAGCTGGCGTGTTGCTCTCGACAGAGTGGAGGCCTCCTCTGCCGAGTAGGGTTGCTTTCGTAAAGTCTTGAATCAGAAACACTATCCATCCTTGTCATAACTAGTGCACGGCTCGGTTGGGCCGTAGCTGATGATGGGTGAACATTTGGAGGCCCTGGATAGTCTCCTGGGCAACTGGATCGTGCCCCAACAAGAGGGTGTTGGACATGTAGTGCTAAATGAGAAGCTGAATGCTTGTGTGGAGTATGTTTGGACCTTTCAGTGCCGTAGCTCTGAACTCTAGTTAAACTCTCGTGATAGCCATGAGAAAAAGGCTGAAGTCGGTTTTGCGGTGGAATTCGAGGAACTTTAGCATGATCCTCTGAACCCACATCTCCTACACCCAGGTACAGGTCGGTATACGAAGAGTAAGAGTCATTACTTGCATGGCTTAAGCAACTGTCAGGACATGGACTTGAATTTCTTGAGTAGACACCTTGGTCTAGATCGACTCCATAATAATCTGTGTTATGGACGTTGCTAATGTTCAAACTGGAAAAGTCGTTGAGCATAGAATAATAGCCATGGTCTCCCAAAGATTCGTATTTGGGGTATGGGTCTGTGTAGTTGATCGAAGCCCCGTGGCTGTTGGTGACCAGGATTGGAGGGTAGTGCATGCTGGTCATGTGTTCTAGGGAGGATTTCTGATGGATGAACTGAGAAGATGACCCAGGCACGGGGCTACTTGCTGACCGAGCATTTAAGGCTCCAACTGCATGGCTTTTAGGAGGTGGGAGCGTTGGGACACTTAATGCCGTCACAAGAGACGGGACAGAGCTGGCCTCAGGCTTCCGCATCATCGACAGCCGGTTCTCCGGTTCCACCGCTACAGACCGGATGCTTGGATCAGACTGGCGTTTCGGAGGATTGCGCTTCACTTCTGAAATGTTCTCACCCCCTTTGCAAAAGGCTGGCCCTGCACCACATTTGGCCAAGGCACCTTCACTCATGGTTTTCACCGCAGATAATTTTGCACTGATGCGAAGCTCATCTGCAACAGATCTCAAGGGCTGATTTGTCCGTTCAGGGTGGTAATATTTACATTTGTGCCCATATGTGCATTTTTTTCCTGGGGGGGGAAAAATCCTCTCTGATTAGGCATGTTCTTTGCCAACTATATGTCTTAACTGGATAACCCTAGTGAAATCTTTTGCTCTTACCACAAAAACATAAAATAAGACATTGGTATTTTCTTACAACATGATGTTCAGAATTTTCCTTATTAACAGATCCAAATTCTTGTCAAGGTTTTAATTCGAGTGATAGTGCTCCATGAAGGAAGCTAGAGCAGGCTCCACAAATAAATACATTCATTTAAATGTTCACTCAAAATGAAATGGAAAGCTTCTCATTTAGTCTTAATGTCCACTTGGAGTTGTGAGATCTTAAATGAAGATCTTCCACATACATGTTAAAAGATGTCACTATGCTTTGGGGTTACAAACTCTCAGCTAAATTAGGACACAGTTGTGACAGTATTATTCTAAGTGATCAAAGAGAATCATTAGGATCTATTCCTATCTAAAAACAACATGAATGAAGGTGAATATACATGTTCCAGGATAATGCTGCAGGATCCAATCTGGATTGGTCACCCAGGACCAGAGGCTTTGACTTTCGAGCTTTCGGGCTCATGCTGGAGCTTCAGGGAACTTCTCTCTAGCAGAGTGTGTGCACAAAAGCAGCCAGGGAAATGACTGAAGCCTGAGAAACAGGCTCCTCATCAGTTAACAGGAGTATTGATTTATCACCAGCCTATCGAGTACTTACAAGGCGAGGGTTGGGCAGCACAAGGAAACAACAGCCAGTGACTTAAAAGCCAGCCATCAACACACCCAAAACAGCCAACTGACAACAGGTACTATAAATACTACACACAGAACAGCACATACTCTGCTACAGAGAAGTTCCCTGTGCATGGGAACTGTGCATGGGTTCCAGCATGAGTCCGAAAGCTCAGAAAACAAAACCTCTGGTCCCAGTGACCAAGCCAGATTAGATCCTTAACAAAATGAATTTCTTGGCTGTATATATGCTGTCTCCCAATTTTAAAAATTCAGAGTAAATTCTTGATTAGCCAATAAATTTAAATTGTATTTTCTTCAAAGCAGTACTAATTTACTACCATTACGGGGTTCAAAATAATAATATAATTATTCAATAAGTTGATTTTAATCTTCCCCAACATGGAGTCGTCCAGAGATTCAGAGGATTACAAATTACCAATTTAAATATATGCTGGCTATGCAGTCTGAAAGTATTCCACAAGCCTTTAGAGCATGGATCTCCAAACCTGGTAACTTAAAGACTTATGGACTTCAACTCCTAGAATTTCCCAGCCAACAATAAGAGAATGTGAGAGCAAGTTTCTCCAAATCCGTCTAGTAACCTACTCACCATAAGGGCACGGTTGCTTTTTGTGTTCTGGAATAACTGGCTTTTTCCTTAAGAAGTTTTCAAGACTAGGGCCATGGCGTCCCAGTGGATCATCAGGTGGCATAAACCTAGAAAAATAAAACACTGTCAAATTTAACTGCCTAGCATTAATAATCTCTCTTTCACAAATTTCTATTTGTTACTTCTTGTCCTGTCCGCAGGTGCTTTGGAAAATGAAAGACATGAGTCTTCCAATATTTAAGGAGCTGTGACAGAGAAATAGGGGTCAACCTATTCTCCAAAGCATCTGAGGGCAGGACAAGAAGTAACAGTTGGGAAAACATTAAAAAGATCCAGCCAAGAACTTAGGAGAAATTTCCTGTCAGTGAGAACAATTAATCAATGGCTTGCTTCCAGAAGTTGGGAGGGCATCATTATTGGAGGTTTTTAAGAAGAGATTGATTACAGCCATTTTTCCAGAATTGTACACGCCAAGGGTGTCAAAGTTGTTGTCGTCATATCACAAATTTTTTCCTTTACTAAAATGGGTGCGGGCTGCAAGTTTGACACCCCTGGTATAAGGTCTCCTGATTTAAGCAGAGGGTTGGTCTAGAAGACTTCCAAGGTCCTTTCCAATTCTGTTATTCTGCAATCTATAAAGTAACCAGCTTCTAATGGGTAAGAAGATCACACAATATTCTTGAGATTAAAATTGGCCATGACACAGATTTATTTATTATACTTAGTGCATACTGAATACAGACTTATGGTGATTTAAAATATTGTTGCCGGGTCTCAAACCAGCAACCTTTACTAACAAGCCTAGATCACAACCATTTTTGTGGTTTAGTAGTGGCGAAATCAGAAAGCTTCTACCAATCACTTTACTTTCCAAAAAGTAAAAGTTAACTGAAGAGCAAGAAAAAACTGCTAACCAAAAATCTAACAGGATTGGAGCATTTTACCACTAAAGAGGAAAAAATACTATTCTAGCTTAGAATTATGGAGAGAATAAGAATTGAAGACTATAGAGAACAAATGTTTAAATCAACTACTATTTCCGTTATCCACAAGCATCAATTCTTGGCCATGCTATTTTCAAATAGAGGTAGTCCTCAAATTCATTTAGTGACCATTTTGGAGTTGCAATGGCAATGAAAAAAGTCATTTATGACTATTTTCAAACAACCATTGCAACATTTCCATGGTCACGTGATCAAACTTCAGCCTCTTGGCAAGTGGTTCATATTTATGATGGTTGCAGTGTCCCAGGGTCACATGATCCCATTTTGTGACAACCAAATTCAATGCGGAGGCCAGATTCACTTAATAACCATGTTACAAACTTAACAATTACAGTGATTTACTTAACAACTATGGCATGAAAGTTTGCAAAATGGAGCAAAATTCACTTAACTGCCTTCCTTAGCAACATAAATTTTGGACTCAATTGTGACGATAAGCCGGGGACTATCTATAATGAGAATTGGACCCACACAAGAAGAAGAGGAAATCTCTCTAAGGAAGATTTGTGCACAGCAGATGAGGGGAAATTACGTACTTGTCATTTACAAAGGAATACATAAGCAGCCGTTCCTCTATGAATTTCTTCCACTCTGGTTTCTCATTCTGAAGGTCCCGGTAATTGTCATTGGACACAATAATGCCATCAGAATCATAGGCCAACTTCAGTATAAAGCGGTCATCATAGCAGACGACTCGTCTCCCTTGCACTCTCCGTGATGGGGTGAAAACAAGAATTTTTTCCTTCTCCAATCTGTGCAAGATTTCTTGGTCTGCAAAATTGGATTTACATAAGAATGTTAAGATCAAGGTACTTGGATAAAGAGCATTTATTACGGTTTGTCACTGTTGGCAGTTATATAACTATAGGGATTAATGTGACCCATTTCATTCACTTACCTTATTTAATTCTTTTAGTTCAGGATTCCATAACTTTATTTCAAGTTCTAGACCACACTTGGCTTTACAAATAAAAAGTAGGCTTGAATTTATTTATATTTAAACTTAGTTAATACTTTACTTCATACATTATGTATGCAATCATGTTTCAGTTTCTCACATCAAAACAAGTACTTTTTAACAAGATAATTTTCTCTGGGGCCATACCCAAAGTTTTGAGAGCTCGTGTAGCAGACCAGTGGCTTACTTGCTATAGAATCTAAGTTACATTTAAGGATTCCAAAAGAATTTTACAGCATTTACATATATTTATATATTTAACATTTCCAGTTCATATCACAGTCATAATTTCCCCACGCTATTAAGTTTTTGTCATAATATATAGGATATTTTTAAGAAGATATTAAGGGTGACTGGGTGGGTGTGGCTTGCTGATTGGGCATGGCTTGGTGGTCACATGATTGGCTGGAGTGGCTTGGTGGTCATGTGAGTGGGTGGGTGTGGCCAAATCAATGTCACTAACATGAAAGGATGCCTCGCCTGGCCCCTCCCCTCCCAGCCATTCCTTGTCACACCCAGTCTCAACTTATCTATAGTTCTGTAAAAATGTTGTTCATCTTTTTTTGACTTTATTATCTATAGATGTACTGTAGATGTACTTTCTTGGACCACTGAAAGAAGGAAATGGCTCACATGCTTTGCTCAAGAGTGTGATAGGCAAGAGGCTTTTAAGGGGCTGCCAGAAAGAGGGGGGGGACAATGTATTTTCCAAAGGACCAGAAGGCAAGCAAGAAGCAATGGATGGAAACTGAACACAGAGAGAAGCAAACTAAGACTAAGGAGAAACTTCCTGACAGAAATGGAACTGCTTGCCACCAGAAGTTCTGGATGCTCCAACACTGGAGGTTTTTAAGAAAAGACTGGAGAGCCATTTCTCTGAAATGGTAGGGTTCCCCCCAAGGTCCTTTCTATGCATTATTTTGTTATTCTGACACCTTTCCCAGGACCTCTACTAAGAGTTTGGCATCCTCAGTTTTCCTGCCTCATCAGGAGGTTGGACTAGAAGACCTCCAAGGTCTCTCTCAACCTTGTTAAACACACATGTATTTATGCCTCTGGACTATAAGACATTGAATGCATGTATTGTAAACCTTGAAAAATACCTGGGCAAAAGAAAGGCAGTAAAATCACTCTAGGTATAGGGACAGTGTAAAATATTAATATATGATAAATAATGGAACAATTAAAATAATAGCACAGAGTTTTCTCTCTCCCCCCCTTCCTGATTTCTTTCTTTCTTTCTTTCTTTCTTTCTTTCTTTCTTTCTTTCTTTCTTTCTTTCTTTCTTTCTTTCTCTCTCTCTCTCTCTCTCTCTCACACACACACACACACACACACATGCCCCTGGTCTGGGATGAACCGAATGATCCTGTGAGCTCCAGATAGCAGCGGGCAGTGGGAAAAGGAAGAAAGGAGGAGAGGCATGTGGTGGTACCGGGGCCATGGAGCACCCCAAGCCCACTGGTACGGTAGAGTACCTCTGTCTGCAGGCATCGGCAGCAAAACGAAAGAAAGTGGGTGGGTGGCTGGAGATGACGGCCACCTCCACCCGCTTCCTTTCATTTTGCTCCTGGTCGATGCAGCAGAAGCAGCTGGGGCAGCGGTGGCAAAACGAAAGGAAACAGGTAGAGGTGGCACAGGCAGCAGAGGTGCTGCAGTGATGGCACTTCTTTCAGAAGGCTGCCACGTGGTAGGGAGAGCTGGAAGAGTGCCATGTGGCAGTTTAGGCAATCAGCCGAGCCCAGGGATTGGGGGGGCAGGGAGGCCCCAGCCAGTACCGATGGCAGTATGGGGCCGCACTGCTGGGGAAGCCAGCCAGCCGAGCCTGGGAATGGGGGAGGCAGATAGAGAGGCCCCAGTCAGCGCCACCAGTGGGATGGGGCCCTCCCCGATGGGGAAGCCAGCCAGTCAAGCCCGGGGACGGAGGGGCAGGTAGGCAGGCTGGGCGAGGCTCAGGTAACCCCGAAGATGGCTGCGGGAGGCCTGGGGAGCTCTGGAGATGGCTGTGGGAGGCCCAGGGACAGTGGGGAAGGGGCTAGTGCGACTCACAGGCTTACCTGTGTGAGCAGACAGGAGCTGTATCCTGAAGAGAGGGGCCGTGGACTTTCAAGCTTTTCGTTCTGCTGCAGCGAAAGGCAGGCAGCAATGGCTGTCCTGGCGGGCAGGCAAAAGCAGACTGCAGGCATGTTGTGCATGTGCATGATGTTGCACATGCGCGATAGGGACTGACTGGGCAGGGAGCAGAAAAGTGGGTGAAGAGGGGCAGGGCCAGCCAGAGGCCCGATTTACCGGTTCTCTGAACTACTGGGAACCGTAACAACTGGTTCTATAGAACCGGGCCGAACTGGTAGAATCCCACCCCTGGTCATGCCCCATCAGAGTCTGAATCTGAGGAGAAAGACAAACAGCTGACAGGGAGTGGGAGTGTGGCTCCGTTGGCTGTCGAGGAAACTGGAGTTCAAAGGAAGACCCAGACCCATCCCCTCTTCATCCTAGGGCGTGCAGAGAGGAATGGAGAAGAAAGCAACGTGGGTTGCATGGCTTACAGGGGAGGAAAGGGCCCTGATTCCCTTCATCAGCCAAAGCTGTGAACAGAGTTTAAAAGAAATGCATGCTGAGTGCAGCAGCTGCTGGGAGCAAACATGAGTTTATCTTTGTTTATCTGTGTTCCTGGCATCTTCCCAACCGTGTTGAGTTATTGCCGTGCTTTCACATCTGGAATTCTTGCTCCTGCCCTGTCGGAGTAATTACCTCATTTTGCCTTGATTATAGTTACAGTTTTTGTTACATTTTGGACTTGATTCTCAGCAGCCAAATGCTGTTTGTTCCAGGGAGAGTTTTTCTCCAGCCAGAAGGTAACCAGGACATTGAGGGCAAAGCTGGAGCTAATAAAGGGATTCCTACTGATTATCTGACTGTGTTGCCTTTGTGTCATGCCCCAGGTCATTACAGCCTGCCATTTCTTGAAAGTTTGCTTCTTTTCCTGCACTTTCTCCTGCACTTGTTCTGTCCACAGCCACACTTGTTTGTCAATATAATGGTGACCTGATTTCTCTGGAAGTGGTAATGACAGAGTCACAGAGTGTTGACTGGGTAACGTTATTTGTGGCAGCACTGACAGATGCGAATACGATTTTTCTGGTCACTGCTTCTTTGTGCGTAACTTCTACCATTTGATCCTCTCGTGGGCTGTGGTGCTGTTCATTTTCTTATGGCCTTTTATTTTCAGATCTGTAACTTGTGTAATTTGTAATTGGTGTTGTGGGGCAAGAACATCAGAAGGCATAACCTTGGTATTGCATACCATGGGAAGGTCACGTCTTCTCAAAAGAATAAAATCGATCTTACTATTTCCGCCACTGGTGAAAGTAATGAGTTGGTCTGGACGTTTCTTGAAAAATGTGTTGCAGATCATGAGATTCTTTGCTTGTGCAAAATCCAGGATTCGAAATCCATCTAGGATTTCCATAAGCTTCGTTCCCAATTACTTCCCACATGACCATTCAAGTCACCGCAGAGGAGCAGCAGATCTTTGGAGCAGGCACAGATTTTAGTCTGCAGTTCATTCCAGAACTGATCCTTGGTGTCCTTTTCAAGTCCTATTTGTGGGCATAAGCCACCTGGAGTCGATAGGTGGGTGTATCAACGGTGACAGACATAAGGCGGTCGGAGTGTCTCTGGACTTCAGGCATGTAGCTACATAGATCTTTGCTCACGACAACAGCAACACCATAGTTGTTGGAAGTGTATTAGTAAACCAACTTGTAACCCTCTCCAATGTCTTTGGATTTCTGTCCCTTCCATCTGGTCTCCTGAAGGCATCCTATGTCAATATGGTGGTATTTCAAAATTTTGGCTAGCTCACGGCTACATTCAGTTAGTGTTCTTATGTTGAGAGTGGTGATGCACAGTGGTTTTGGCTTCTTTTGAGCTAGCTTCTTTAACCAGTCCCACTTCTGAACCAGAAGCCCTTGACCATTTTTCACATTGGTTGGGCGGTACCACGGTGCGTCCCCTGCATGGGTGTCAAACTTAATTTCATTGTGGGACACATGAAGGTTGTTTGACCTTGGGGATTGTGGTGGGCATGGCCAACTCAATGTCACTCATGTCGGGGGTGCTAGTGATGGCCCAAGTTCTCTGCCAGCGAAAACGAGCTCTTGAGCTCCATTTTTGGCTGTGATGGCCTCCTGCAACTCTCTGCCAGAGAAAATGGAATTCAAGAGGGCCACATGGCCCTCTCGAGTTCCATTTTCACTGGCAAAGGCATCACAGGCCAGTCCTTTGCTGTTTCTAGGGCAGCCCCCTGGGCCAGATAAAAGCACCTGGCAGACTGGATCCGGCCTCCTTGAGTTTGATCCATTTGTTGCAACAAAATTTCCAAGTGGCCTGTCACCCAGGCTTGCTTGTGCCCAACATATTAATTCTGCTTTTAATAATAAAAGGTTTTCCCTGTCCAATTGTTTCAGCCTCTAGAGGGTGGCTGCTAATCTCAGTTTCTTAGCCAAGGGAACCAGCATTGTTCAAAGACCCTTCCGTGGTCATGTGGCCAACATGACTATACTCTGAGGCACATGGAATGCTGTTACTTTCCCACCAAAGTGATACATATTAATCTACTCACATTTGCATGCTTTTGATCTGTTAGGGGGCATAAGAGGGGTTTAATAAGCTTAAATTAAATTTACTGAAATGAAACCATACAGGAGGGAAAAGAGTGATGACAAAAATGCAAATGGGTTTCCTCCAAATCACTGGGACTTCTATTCAACAAAATCCTTAAAAAATCCAGAATTCATTGTCATCTTCTTTCACTAGATGATGCTTTGCAAAATTAGCTCCTCTGTCAAGTGAGCAGCAACATTTCCATCTAGAGAAACATAT
The DNA here is from genome assembly GCA_004320025.1 of Laticauda laticaudata. Classification (NCBI taxonomy): domain Eukaryota; kingdom Metazoa; phylum Chordata; class Lepidosauria; order Squamata; family Elapidae; genus Laticauda; species Laticauda laticaudata. Next base: position 51,116 of record BHFT01050967.1, read on the forward strand.
GAACGGGGAATTTTAAAGAACAAAAAAAAAAAGGTGTTTAAAAAGAACCCTAGACTACAGCTTTCAGAAACTCAAGATAATGCTTGTCTTTCACATTTGGAGTCAAGATAATGGAGTCATTTTCATCCTTACAGCAAGGCTCTTAGCAACGAATGGTCTTATACATTGATGGGGGCCATGATTTTTCTGGTTCGTAGAGTAGGCCTCAAAAGCCCCTACTTCAATCCACAAGGAAGAGACAGAATGAGATAAATCCTTTCAGCGTCTCTTTCTTTCCAACTAGGACGCCACCAATACTCTGACAATTCCTTTTCCCGCAAGAGGATTCGCCAGATGAAGCTGACTGAAGCTATTAGTGAAGTTATGAAATACTAAAGCTACTTCCCAAATGATTAATAAATTCCTCCAGCAACTAGCAGAATTTTCTTTCCTCGGTTGTCCCCTTCCTTAATTCCATTTTGGTTTCCAGAAAAAATCAGTTGGGGGGGATGGGACAGACACTGATGCTACTACACTTGTGTTAATTTATATCCCAGTTTTGACAGGGCTCATAGTATATTAAAAGTGAGTACGATTTGTTTAGTGACTGTTCAAATTACAACGGCACTGAAAAAAGTGAGTTACCGTATATACTCGCATATAAGCCGATCTCGCGTATAAGCCGACCCTTAAAAAACTGCCCCCAAATGAGGAATTTTGCAAAAACTCGCATATAAGCCGACCCCCAAATACCATGGTGTGTTGTTTGGGCTAATAACAAAAGACTATTAATATGCAATGCACTGATGAAGATTCATTATCAAAGCATTTGTGTAGGAAACAATATTAAGTTAATTACCTGGTATGTAAAGAATCTGATATTGCACGTGACGATCGCAAACACGAAAACGGTCACGTGAATGACTAACCAATCACAGCGTGTTATGATCCGATGATAGAAAAAGCAAAATGGAGGCGCCCAGAGTAAAAAAAATGTGCTTAATTAGACATAATTATGTTGCATTTTATTTAAGGTACAGTTAAAATTAATATTGAAATTGAGTTGTAGTTTGTCGGAATTAACTTTATTTAGTGCAGTCTCAATTTTTATGACTGTATGTATGACTGGTAATGTCGATGATATTGCGTGATCTGAGAAGTGGCGTCATATCAGTTCATTTGTGTGATTTATGCACGTATAAGCTGACCCCCTAATTTGATTTTTTTTTTTTGAGTTTTAGAGTTGGCTTATATGCGAGTACATACGGTATGACCATTTTTCACACTTACGATGGTTGCACATCCCATGGTCACATGATCAAAATTCAGATGCTTGGCAACTAGTTCATATTTATGACAGTTGCAGTGCATTGGATTCGTGTGATCCGCTTCTGCAACCTTCTGACAAGCAAAGTCAATTGGGAAGCCAGATTCACTTAACAACCTTGTTACTAACTTAACAATTGTAATGATTCACTTAACAACAGTGGCGAGAAACTCATAAAATGGAGCAAAACTCATTTAACAAATGTTTTACTTAGCAACAAAACTTTTGGGCTCAATTGTGGTCATAAGTCAAGGACTACCTGTATAAAGTGGAAATGATCTTAAGCAAATTGAGCATTCAATATGCTAGAATACAAAATAAATACCAATCAACTCATGTGGTTCAAAACATTCCTCCATGCAAGCATTAATACAGCCCATAAGATTTAAATGGTTATGCACATTTTTTTCTATTATATTCTGCAAAAATGATATGCAAATACCCACCATTATAATAGACAGAGCAGGGGGTGTCAAACTCAATTTCACTGAGGGCCGCATCAGGATTGTGGTTGAACTTCAGGGGGCCGGGGTGGGCATGGCCAGATCGGGTGTGGCCATGGTGGGCATGGTGGATATGGCCAGCTCTCACTGCTGCTGTGCTTGCTCTCCTTGGCTCATACTGTGTGCAGGAGGGCAAGGTGTGTGGGTCAGAGGGAGGCTCACTCCATCTCCTTACCAGGAACCCAGCTTTGTAACCAAATCATCCTCACTGATAAGAAGGGAGACCACCAGGAGAAGTCAGGAGGAGGGGACAAGGGGATGGCAAAAGGCAGCAGGGCTGCTGGTAGCCAACTGCTGAGGCAAGATTTACCTCAGACCTTCACTCTCTCTCATTATAATCTCCTTCCTTCCTTCCATCCATCCATCCTTCCCTTCTTTAATCCTTCCCTCTTCATTCTCCTTTCTTTCTTCTTCCTTCCCCTCTTTCCTTCTTTTTTCTTTGTCTTTCCTGTCCCTTCTTGGATACTCAAATGCAAAAGGTAAAACATTCCAGCGGAACACTAGTTTACAGTGAAAACGATCATTACACACCGGTGAATATTCTGACTCTTGTTTGGTCGTTCAGTTTATCCCATGCTTGCATTTCGTGGGGGCGTCCACAGACGACAGTGCGGCAAAACTGTCAAAATGATGGCTCTGATAGTTGATCAGAGCTCCTGTTCTTTTATGTGCAACAGCTTTAGCATTTAAGAACAGAAATAAGTTAGTTGCTTTTCTATTAATACATAATCCTTAAAAGGGCTCTCTTGTAGGGACCCTGCCATGGTCTAATTCAGACTGGTAATATAGCAAAGGAAAATATTTTTCCCTACTTGCTTCATCCTGTTTTCTCACACAAGGAGGGGATAATTTCCCAAGAGCTCACAATTCAAGAATACCAATGTGCACATGAGGCATCTCACGGTGGGGAAGGACGTGGGGGGCCCTAGTGATAGAACAGGCCCTCAAGGCTTCTTCAACCCACTAAGATACCTCATGCTTCTCCCCTCCCCTTCCTGCCATAAGGACTCGCTTACCTTGCAACCATCTGTCACCTCTTTATGTTTGTCTGTTTCTTTGCCTCAGAGGAAGGGAGAGGAGATTTGGCTTGGAAATGCTTTTCATGCTGAGAATGGATGCTCCTGGGTGCTATAATCAAATGGCTAGTGTGATCTTCTGTCGTTGGGACGGGGGTGGGTGGGAGTTGCCCCCCCCCCAAAAAAATTTGGTTCTATTGTAGTTTACTAATTTATTTGATTCTTTTTGTTAGATTTTATTGTTTTTTATTTTTTATTTTTTGTTTAAAATATGGTTTTACATTGTGTAAGTCGTCTCGAGTCGCCATGGGCGAATAGGCAGCAATATAAATTAAATAAATAAATAAAATAATGTCATGCAGATTCAGGCAGCCATTCCTCTTTTGCAGAGAGTCAGGGACCCAGAAACTTTCAATCTTGGTGCAAAAAGTGTTTCCTGATCTCCTGCTCCTTCCGCCCCCCCCCCNAGAGAGAGTATGTGTGTATAGGCGAAAGAGTGATCTTCAATCAGGGCACTCAAGCTGCTGGCAGCAGCATGGGCAATAGGAGCCACCTGAGCAGTGGGGCAGTGGGGGGTGGAATACAAAGCAAGGCAGGGGGGGCAGAGTTGCCCCCCCACAAGCTTACCTGAGCACCCCACCAGCCAGGCACTGATGTGCCGCAACAGCCACTCTAAACTCTGTGTGTGTGTGTATGAGAGAGCGTGAAATCCCTGCTTCAGTTGTGGCATTTAAGCTGTTGGTGGAGGCAGGGGGGAGTGGGGGGGGGGCAGGGGCCACCTGAGCAGCCATTTTTCTCCTCATCCTCCCCACTGAAGCAGTGGAGGGCTCTGCGGGACAGCAGGGTCTCTCATTTCTCCCCTGGCGTAGCAAATTCCAGCTTCCATTGGGATGTTTAAGCTGCTGGCAGTGGCAGCCACCTAATGATTGCCCCCTCCCCAATCAATCAGCCAGCACCGCCTGACCTGCTCTGTGCCTGGCCAGCTGGCATAAAGCCCCACCATTCTTCTTGTCCTTGTCCTCGCCACCCAAGTGGCAGCAGGCTCCGCGGGACAGGGTCTCTTTCCTGCCCTGGTGCAGCAAACTCCAGTGGGCTGGACGCAGGTGTGAAGGGCCTGGCCCCACCAGTGCATCCTTGCTCAGTTGAAGGCTTTATTCAGCCCTCAAACAGTAACGCTGTCCGTGGCTGGGTGCAGGAACCAACACCGTCTGTGGCCCTGGTATGTGAGCCAGCCTTACTGTTTGAAGGCTGAATGGAGTCTTCAACTGAGCAAAGAAGCACTGTGAGGCCAGGCCCTTCACACCTGCGTCCAGCCCACTGGAGTTCACTGCGCTGGGGCAGCGGCTGGCTGGCTGGTTGGGGAGGGGGCAATCATTAGGAAGCTGTCATCTCCAGCAGCTTCAATGCCCCAACTAAAGCTGGAGTTCACTATGCCAGGGGAGAAATTAGAGGCCCTGCTGTCCCACAGAGCCCACGGCTGCTTCAGTGGGGAGGACGAGGAAAAATACAGTTGCTCAGGTGATTCTTGCCCCCCCACGACGACGCCAGCAGCTTAAATGCCCCGACTGAAGCAGGGATTACACGTCTCTTTCTCATACACATACATGTTTGAAGAGCCCTCCTCTCTCTGTGTGTATGTCTCACTGTGGTGGTAGTGTTGCAGTGTTCAGTGCCTGGCTGGCAGGGTGCTCAGGTAAGCTGGTGCTGCCTTGCTTCAGACTCTACCCCTTACTGCCATGTTTTGTGACTTTCACACTAGTGTGTTGCTCTGCCTCCTGCAACATTACGGCAGCAAGCAAGGCGAAGAACGAAGCAAGATGGGTGGGTGGAGGACGAAGTAAGGCAGGGGGTACAGAGCTGCCCCATTTGCCCTGCCCCACCCATCTTACCTTAGGGCCCTTCAGCCAGGCCAGCCAGACAAACCCTTACCCTCACCACCCCCCCCAACCAGGGCAGCCAAATCCCTTTCCTAACCTTTCCAGCTCCTTTCGCCACCACCATGTGCAGAGCAACTAAAGTGGTCTGTGGGACTACGGTAAAAAGAATAGTTCAGACCTTCCAACTTCTCACAAAAAAAAAGGGGGGGGTCTTGTGAGATTGGAAGGTCTGGATTATTTTTTTTACCACATTCCCACAGACTACTTTGGTTGCTCAGTACATGGAGATGGAGAACTGGGCTTGTGTGCATGCACACATGCAGGCCAGGATGGTGTGGGCCAGGCCAAAGTGACGCAGGCTGGACTTTTCCAGTTTTCAGGAAGGTCAGGTGGGCTGGATTAAACCTCAACAGCGGGCCTTGAGTTTGACACCCCTGAGATGGAATAACTGAGTCATCCTACTGGAAAAATCTTTGTCTTTGATCTAAAACAGTTATGCCAGTTCCCGAAATGGTTACCTGTAATTGGCGCGTCTGGTCGACTCTGTTCTTTTCTCCAGGTTGGCACAAATACTGTTATATCTCTGTGACCTTTTTCCAGAAACCAATCAACAGCTAGCTGAATCCCTCGACAGGAAAATCCTTCTTTATTTCCATGGCTGAAAATGAACAAAAATAATTCAGAGAATTCTGATATATCTTGATGAAGATGGCTGAGATAAAAATACAATACATAAAAAAGGAAAGGTGTTCAATAAAGTTTAGGAGACAATGTTAAAAAGATCTAGAAAAAACCAGACAAACTTCACTCTTGCAAACGAAGGCAAATATATATGTCCCAGGATAATGTTGCAGGATCCAGTCTGCGGCGGTCACCGGGACCAAAGGTTTATTCTTCCAAACTTTCAGGCTTATGCTGGAGCCCATCCTCAGGGAAATTCTCTGTCCCTAGAATATATGCCCATTCTGGAGCGAGAATGACACACATTCTGGAGAGAATTTCCCTGAGGATAGGCTTTAGATGAGCCTGAAAGCTTGGAAGAATAAATGTTTGGTTGGGGGGGAGGGGGAATCAACTCAAGATTGGATCCTGCAAACTTCTGTTTTCTTGCTAGTTGGGGAATTGTGAGAGTTGGAAGTATATAAGTCTTAAAAGTTGCCAAGGTTGGAGATCCCTATTCTCTAATGATGAGATGTCACAGAGATATATATAGTTCCCTCCCTGATGACATATTGGGCTGTCCAGACTTGGCTACTTACTCAAGCCTTCAATGGGACACCGACACCAACACCCTCTTTGTGAGATTTTGTGTCTTCTGTGTTGATGAGTTGGCACCTTGTGTTTATTTTGCAGGGTTTTTAAAAAATCTGTTTTGATTCATTCTCTGTATCTGTTGTTTTTGCTATTTTATTGCTGTGAGTCACCCAGAGTCAGCTGGAGTCGAGCGGCATCCAAATGGAATAAATTTATTTTTATAGCATGCCTGAATCAGAAAACTCTGGGCAGATTACTACTGTGCAAGAAACAGTTCAAGGTGCACTAGTTCTAAATGTCTCTCCCAAAATGGATACCTCCAACAATCAACTAGGGCAGGGGTCCCCAACTCCTGGGCCATGGACTACTACTGGTCTGTGGCGCATCAGAAACCGAGCTGCACAAACGAGTGAAGCTCCATCTGTGCATGTGTGAGATGCAGACATTGTGTGAAACTATGCCTACTCTGGTCCACGGAAAAGCCTCTTTCCGCAGAACCTGTCCCAGGTGCATAAAAGGTTGGGAGCTGCTGAACTAGGGATAACAGTTCAATGGGACAGGGCTGTAGGAGGGGGCTGCATAGATCTCCAGGAATAGAAAGGACAGGGATAAAATAGAAAAGGACCCCCATGTGGTCCACATCTTCCTAATCCCCAGTGAAGAGAGATACTTTGTGGGCATTTTTAGCATGTTCTCAGTGGATGGACAGTCAAACCTTGTAAGGTGGTACAAGTAGTCCTTGATTTACAACAGTTGATTTAGTAATTATTCAAAGTTACAATGGCACTGAAAAAATGACATAGCAATAGCACTTAGACTTATATACCACTTCACAGTGCTATACAGCCCCCACTAACCAGTTTATACAGAGTCTGCCTGTTGCCCCAACAATCTGGGTCCTCATTTTAATGACCTTGGAAGGATGGAAAGCTGAGTCAACCTTGAGATTCAAACTGCCAAACTGCTGGCAGCTGGTGATCAGAAGTAGCCTGCAGTACTGCATTCTAACCACTATGCCACTGCGGCTCTTCACCATTTTTCATAAAATCATTGCAATATCCCCGTGGGCATGTGATTAAAATTTGGATGCTTGGCAACTGACTCGTATTTATGACAGTTGCAATGTCCTGGGGTCATGTGATCCCCTTTTGTGACCTTCTGACAAGCAAAGTCAATGAGGAAGCCAGATTCACTTAACAACCATGCTACTAACTTAACAGCTGCAGTGATTTGCTGAACAACTGTGGCAAGAAAGGTTATAAATGGGGCAAAACTCACTTAACAACTGTCTCACTTAGCAACAGAAATTTGGGGTTCAAATGTGATCCAGGACTGCCTGGATCTAATGTACGTGGGTATACAATGCAAGGAATTCTGCAAAAGTTGCCCTTTGAATCCACTGTGGTATACTCTTATCCACATTTGAAATAAACATTTATTTATGCTGATTCCCTTCAAGGGTTTTTATGCAAAAAAAGAGGGGTGTAAGTGCAATAAAAACAGCACAAAGTATGAACTACCTCATTGCCACATTACTTCCATCAATTACAATTGGCCTCAAGTTGTCAGAGCTGTCCACAACATCCTCCTCCAGGGACAACTCGGGGCTGGTCACCTCCTTGGCAGTCGTTCCACTCGTGGGAGCAGTACTACTTCCAAGGCTAGCTGGCCCTTCATTCTCAGCCTTGTTGCCAAGTCTCACAAGTTCAGCCAAAATATCATTGATGAGAGCATTCGCCCCCAACTTGTGCAACACGGCTTGAATCTGATCCCCTGCGTAGCCCAGTTTTAAAGCGAAATCCATTTTTGCTTGATATTCTTTGTCCGAGTTCGCTTTACCATCTTCCAGTTTTAAATCCTGAAGAAGGCTGCTCTGGGAGAAGCTGGGTTGATCCAAGCAAGGAGAGCGGCAAAGCTGTCGGTGAGGCTTGTGAGGGGGAACATCCTTCTCCCTAGGCAGGGTGTTGCTGGAGCTGTTCCTGATGCAAGGCTGCTCATTGTCACTCTCAGAGCTTGTCCATTCTTCAGATTCGGTGCTGCAATCCCTGCTGTCTTGCTCAACAATCCTCTTGTCTTGGGAGTGCCTCTTCTCCATTTTCAGCCTTTCCACCATAGACCAGACCGTCATCACGTTGACCTTCTGGTGAGATACCCTCAAATTGTTCTCAAATTGCTCTCAGTGCCAAAAATGCTGAGAATGTGTGTGCCGCTGCATTGTGACTTGCTTCTTAAATTGGTCCTGATTTGTGAGAGTCACAGAAACAATTGCATACCTTTTGGGCAGGGACGGAAGAAAAATAAAAAGGAAAACATGAAATTACTGACAAGTAGAAATCTGCCATAATAAGAAAAGTAAATTAGGTTTCAAATCCAGATAAATTGCTTGTGAGGAAAGGATTTGTGAGGAATGCAGAATTATAACCTTATTTATCATTATCTCTGTTTGAGAAATCAATACTTCTTGGGACAATACTGTAACAGATCAGACAATGGCATCTAAAATTGGTTAAATGTAGGCCAGATTCACACCTCATATTAAGCTAAAGTAGAAGTGCTTAAGTTTAGTAGCCATACCAGTTTTTAAACAGTGTATTTGATGCCATGATACAAAGACAAGGAGCATTAAAAGTGGTTCCCTCAAATAAAAACTTCATGTCTCATATTTTTTCTCATACTCTTATACAGATAGTCCTTGATTTACATCCATTCAATTAGTGACTACTCAAAGTTACAATGGAAATGTGAAAGCAGTGACTTACAACTGATCCTCACACTTACAAATGTTGCAGCATCCTCACAATCATGTGATCAAAAATCAGATGCTTGGCAACCGGCAGTATATACAATAGCTGCAGCATTTGGAGGCCATGCAATTGCCATTTCTGATCTTCCCAGCCAGTTTCCAACCAGCAAATTCAATGGGTAAAGCTGGGTTCACTTCATGACCACATGATTCACTAACAAATGCAGTGATTCACTTAACAATCATGGGAAAATTGTCATAAAATTGGGTGCAATTCATTCAACAATCAGTTTGCTTAGCAATGGAAACTATAATCCTAATTGTTTTAAGTCAAGGACTACCTGCACACAAACTACACAGAAAACTGATATCCACAGATTCAAAAGCGGTGACATGAAACTTAGCAACATGGGAGCAGAATGGGACTTGTTATTGGGGGACAATAAAATCAATGTAAGGGGTTGTGATGTGATGCACCACATGTGCTCTCCAAGCTATGCTGTCAATCAAGGCACTAAACCATGATTTCATTAGTTACCCTTTACTGAACAAATTGTAACTGACATGGTTCACATGCAACTAGTTTATAACAACAAACCACAATGTTTGAATTCATACTAAACTGACATCAAACAAACCACACTATAGTTCAATGTGACCCACCTTTAAGTTCATGCACTGAAATCAATGGGATGGAAAAAAGCTAAAGATATTAAGGCTAACATAGGAATATTAATTTCAAGAGATTTGCATTAACGTGTGGATTCAACCTAAGGAATGTAGTAGCATATAATAGGTAGAGAATAGCATTATGGCAGATAAACTGTTCCAAACATACATGCATCTCTTTTCATCTCTAAACAGCAGCCAACACAATGATATCCATAACCATAAAGAAGAACCATAATTTATTGAATGTATACAGTACAAACATTTCCAAGTTCAAATCACTGATATTTTTGGTTGAAGGGATTAGGATTTGGTTGGAGGTTTCTACAAGAAATAGATATGAGCAAGTAATCTCATGAAGCAACAATTCAATACCAGAAAAGTATCAATTAGCATATTCTCCCATCCCTTTATAGTAACTAGTTAATTTTTAAACACTGACAATAGCATATTGGGACCAAACCCCACTCCCCATATTTCATGTATCAGCTGAAGGTGTCCAAGCTGAAACTTACTGAAGATAAATGGATTGTTGTTTTCTTGGATAGCTCCAAGAAACTGCCCAGCCAGTATTCAGCAGCTGCTAAAAGATAAAAATAAAAAGGAAATTATATGTTAGAGATCATTAGAAAAGGAATAGAAAAACAAAATTATTAATACTTTCATGCTTTTATGCAAGTATGCTATATGATTACATGAAATACTATGTGCTGCCTTGTTTGCAGTAACTCAAGGAAATTGTAGAGCAAGAAAGCTTTAGTCAGTATTAAAGGAGAAACTCCTTCAAAGAAATATAGGATTTTTATTTCAGAAAATACATTAATAAGGTAGATCATCATGGAGATATGGGAAACAATATCATACAATGAATGTCTAAGGAAAATAGGTTATATTTAGCCTAATGAAGGCTGAGAAGGCTCAGGGAGACCCAATAATAGTCTTCTAATAATTAAAGGCTTGTAACTGAGAAGTGGGGATCGATTTATTCTCCATAGCACCTGAGGGCAGGATAAGAAGCAATAGGTAGAAGCTCATCAGAGGGAGATTTGACCTGGAAATGAGGAACTTTTTGACAGTGAGAGCAATTAATGAATGGAATGGCTTATATCCCAAAATTGTGGTTGTTCCAGCACTGGAGATTTTAAAGAAAAGATTGGACAACCATTTGTCCAGGATGGTATAAGGATTCCTACCTTGAGTAGGGAGTTGGACTAAAAGACCTCCAAGGTCCCTTCCAGCCCTATGAGTCTATGATTAAAATTTCAGTATGTTTTAAATCAACACCTCCAGAAAAACATGGGCAAAAAAGTGATGCTCAATTGTGGTCTTCAGAGAGCTGGCCACAGACTGATTAAACTGTCATTGACAGTTTCACAAAGCATTCAATAAAAATGGAAAATGAACTCTACTAAATCTCCAGCATGTCACATTAACTGACATATAGCTTCTTTTAAAATTCAACCTGTCATTTGAAAGAGTTAATACATACCACTGTTATCAAAGAAGTAAGCAATATCATGTCTTCCCAATGTGTTAAAAAACAATTCTCAACCACCTAGGTTAGTGCAAATGCTGGTGACTGATTCTGGAAGTTGTAGCTCAAAATACATAAAGGGTATCAAATTGCTCATATGAAAGGTCAACATTTGGTGGGCAGCAGAAAGGTTAGGGGCTATGCATCCAAGCACATATCCCTCTTTTCTTTGTGATGTACTGTCATAACTAGGAGCAACTTTCACACGCTGACCAACAACTCATGCATCAATTGCCAGAAGTATACTCCACTGCTCTGAGAGAACACCATCTGAAAAAGGAGAAAAAAAGCTCAGGGTTGAAATTAGGGGTCCTTGGTGCTCTCTGGGTTTGATCGTTTCCTTTCCCAAGCTAGGTAACATCATCAGTGCTACTGAGGAGTAGGGTTTGCTCTCAATTTATATTCTAGTGGCTTGCCCTGACAGTGTTGGTGTTGAATGGTTCTGGATGTTCTTTATTTGGGCTGTTTACTGTTAGTTTGTTTGGCAGTTCCTTGATTGGGATATTATTTACTTCTTGATTGTTGTTCTAATGTTAATCTTGGTTAATGTTAATACCTTCCCTAGCCTATAACTTGTAGGAGATGATCAGGCTGACTCTTGAGGGAGGGGCAAGTATGTCATCAGTCTGTAGTCCCATCGTGCCCACAAGAGATTTAAGATTTAAAGATTTGCCTTGACTGTTAGTAGTTCAGATTCTTGTAAAGAGGTAGTATGGAATAAACTTGAACTCATTTGAAAAACCTTGGTTCCTGGTTTCTTGCATCTGACAGGCAGCCTACCAATCAGGTGACTGGTCAATAGATCCAAGATCAGGAAACCATATATGAAACCCACAAACCTATCTCATACATATATTACACACAGACTCAGAGGTAAATTCCACTGAATTCAATGGTAGGTATTCCTAGAACAAATATAGGACTGTGTCAAAAGTTAGGACTTAGGATACAATATCACTCGAATCTGCCTATTCTTTTTATTTCTGCTTCATGCCTTTTTTTCCTTCCTTCTCCAATAAAGGAAACATCCTTCTCCAGTAAATTAATTGTTTATAAATAATATAAATTATGTATCTCTCCTATGTCTCCAATAAATAAGATATTCTTTAGATTAGAAGGAGTCTGGTAGCACAAATGTTAATGAAAGGCATCCACTCTTGTGAACTAAAATGAGCTTCATCACATGTATAGAGGGCTAAACTTAGGAAGAATTTAAACTAGAAAGAGACAGAAAGATGTTTTTGTTATGCAAACACAGGTTATACATAAAATGTCCGTCATCAATTAATGAAGTCCCTCCTCAATTAAGAACTGTAATATGTAAAAACCAATAGTATTTTCCAAGAGTTTGAATGATGGCCTGAAACCTTTTGATGTATGTAAGTTTAGCAATCTCTCACCCCATAGCAGTTTTTAAAAATCCACTTTTTCCAAACTGTCCACTTTGAGGTCTGCTAAACAGCATCCTGGAAGGTTGAAATGCTGAGTAGAAACTAAGAAGGCTTCACCAAAAATTTCCATGTGTAGTACAACCTGAAGCTTTTGGGAAACTTCATTAGAAAATAACTGCTGTTACAATTATCTTGGTATTCCCCCCCCACACACTCAAGAAAAATAGGGAAACTAGTATGTTTACTGACATCTGTTTTGCAACCTGGGAATTATTTTGCCATGTAAAGTCTGCTTGCTTTAAAGTTATGATAGCCCATGTGCTCTCTGAAACCGAAAACTAAAAGTAAAGCCCTTTGCCTTGCACTCTAACCCAGCTATGCAAATCAAGGGGAATTCTCAGCTTAGAATTTCCTTGAGAGTTACAGAAAGGAATGGTCTCTCTCTTCCGCCCTTTTTTTTTTAACTTTAAGGGTGGAGGAAAGATACCAGCATTCTAAATTCTCATTCTAACACAAATCAACAAGAAACTTAACATTTCAAGCACTGAAATTATATATGTGTGTGTGTGTGTGTATTTTACTAGCAATTAAAGATTAAAACTGACTTACTGACATGTAAGCACAAACCAGTTCAAAGCATAAATCAACTTTTTCCCCAAAACTGAGAAAGTTGGGGTTCTTTTGTGTTTCCCAATTATTAAGGCTAATTTTTGCTGCACATTAACATTAATGCCTAGCTATGAAAGTCATTGCCAAGAATTGGAGGAATTTGGAGCTCTGATTTTCAGCAGCAGAAAACAGAGGAACACCTTGAGGATTTAAAAAAATGGAACAAACACTTAAGGGGGAAAGTAAAAAATAAGGTGAGGAAAAACCTTCCACATTCCCAGATATTTCCAGAACATGTCTTTATAAACAACCTGAGTTGCCAGTGGTCTGGAAATAGTATGAATTTGGACTGAGTTTAAAAAAGATCACTTAAATATGACCTAAGACTAAAGACGCATCAAATTGTATTTTATAAACATGGAACTCCTGTTTTGTTATGAAATCAATGAATTTCACCTCCTATCACCTCCTAATTTGTTGTGAAATCAATGAAAACAATGCTTTACTTTTGAAAAACAGTGAAGAGTCTGCTAAAGGTATTTCAAAAAATACCAGTATTTGTTTCTGAACTTCTAAAAACAAAACTTGCTCGGTCAACACGTGACCAAACTTATAATTTTAGATTGTCCATTAGCATTAGCATTATCATGAGCAACTCCAACTACAATTACACCTTTTTTTATTCAAGACAGAAAGTCTGATTTTTGATTGATATATTTCTGCATTCTACATAGCAATCTTGCTCATCCTCCAAAATTCAAAAACGCCAAGAGTTCTCCAACAACACAGCCAAAAGATGCTGTATGTGCCTTCATTCTTCTGATTCAACACATCCTTTTCAGAAGCCCAGAAAGCCCAGTGTTCTGAAAAGATTTCTACTGGTTGCCTGTCTCCTGGGGATGTGGAAGGTGTACCTTTCTAATGCAATGTGCTACATTTCATTGTGAAGCAGGCTTGTTTTGGGCCTCATAGGCTAGTGAGACAAGCCTTGACTCACCTGGAAATCATGAACAATGAGGCCTTACACCTCTATGGGAGGTCTGCTGGAAGGGATCTAGGAAATTGGGAGTATCATTCAATATTTCAAATATTCTAACCTGGTTTTAGAATAATGACAGATGAGGAGGATCATTTCCTGACTATGGTGGGAGCCAAATTCAATTTAGATGCAAGGGTTTATTTTGTGATAATTTCTACCATAAGATACAAAAATCTTGGCAGAGAGCACCCTTATCTGGGATACCTGCCTGGCAGAGGTTGATTCATGCAAGGTTTTGAGCATGGAGTTGAGTTAGAGCATCATCCCATGATAGGTACTAGTGGATACTAGTCGGTCTTAGTATGCACACCCTCTGAAGAATTCTTGGTATAAGGATGACAGAGAGAATGGTTATTGCTTCCCAATAAGAGACCAAGGAGAAGACTCAAAGTTGCCTGCTTAGTTGTAGTCCTTTGTTAAGGCCATTGGTAAGTCTGACATTGAGGTTGAAGGTCTCACATTGAGGTTGAAGATATGGTTCCTTCTCTTTGCAGAAAACTTAATCACATTCACTAGTCCAGATCTTTCAGGCTGAGCCAACCCACTGATATTTTGCTGATCATCAAGATATATTCCACCAAGTAGGTGATGGCTTTGGCTCATTGTGGTTCCTTTACCTGAGTTTCCTATAATGTGGAAGCCAAGCTAGCAGTTTGCCCAAAGGAGAGAAATCTTGACAAGACGAAAGAACAAGACTTGATTTTGAAGATGGGGGTGTAACCATGTGCACTTTGGGTTGCTGGTTCTCCAACTTTCCTGTCTTCTTGTTTTTAGGGGTTGTCTTTATCAACCATGTGTTGTCTTTGAAGTATCTAACATAGAGTGAGTTCAGCAAATCTAAGACAGCCTGCAGAAGATAAAGAACTTTGTGAACTTCAACTTCCAGAATTCCTCAGCCAGCCATGTTGAATTTTCAGAGCTCCTGGAGCAAGAGGGTTCTTGTCAGAGGACTGAAAAAGAGCTGATGTGATTTCAATCTTCAAAAAGAGACGAGGAAAGTGGACCTATGAAGCTACATATCAATCAGCTTGTCATCAATACCTGGGAAAATCCTGGAAAAGTTAATCAAGCAGCAAATTTCTGAGAATCTAGAAATGAACAAGGTGATTGTCAGCAATCTTTTAAAAGCAGATCATGCCAAACAAATCTTTATTACCTTCTTTGATAAAGTGATTAAATTAGTGGATATAGGAAATCTGTGGATATAATATGTTTGGATTTCAGAAAGGCATTTTACAAAGTAAATGACAGCTTGCTTCTTCGTAAGATAGAACAACATGGAATACACAGTATCACTACTAGTTGGATCAGTGTGTGGTTCTGGAACTATCTCTACATGAAGGAAAGAATGAAGTGGGGTACCTCAAGATTCTGTATTGGGGCCAGTACTCTTCAACATCTTCATAAGTGATCCAGATGAGGGGATAGAAGGAGAGCTTATCACATTTGCAAATGACACCAAGCTGGGGCAACTGCTAGCATTTTGGAAAATTGACACAAGATTCAGAAGGATATTGACAGACTTGAGTATTGCATCCTATCCATTATAATGCAGTTCAATGGTGAGAAAAGTAAGGTCCTGCATTTAGGCAGGAAAAACCAATTGCACAGGTATAGAATAGACAGTATCTGACCCAACAGTAGTACATATGAGAGGGATCTAGATGTCCTAGTAGACCATTCACTTAAATATGAGACAGCAATGTGCTATAGCTGCCAAAAAAGTCAATGCAGTCTAAGGCTACATCAACAAAGGGATATAGCATCAAGATCACAATAAATGATAGTACAGTACTGCTGTATACTGCACTGATGAGGCCACACATGGAATACCTTGACCAGTTCTGGTCACCACAACACAAAAAAAGACATGCTGAGGCCCTAGAAAGAGTGCAGAGAAGAACATAAGGGATAAACCATAAAGATGAATAGCTAAAGGCTAGGTCCCATTGGCCGATGGATGCAAAACGTATGCAAAAAGGACACAGCGGACGAGCAGTGACAGTAGTCGTCCAATACCTGAAGGAGTGGGTCAATTTGTCCTCTAAAGTACCCAAGGGCAGAACAAGAAGCAATGGATGAAATTTGGTCAGAGGGAGATCCATCTTGAAACTAAGGAGGAATTTGCTTACAGTGAGAGCAATTAATCAATGGAAAAGCTTGCCTCTCAGAGACAGGGGTACTCCATTACTGGAAGTTTTCAAGAAAAGTTTGGACTTCCATTTGTCTGAGATGGTATAAGGATTCCTATCTTGGGCAAGGGGTTGGACTAGAAGACCTCCAAGGTCCTTTTCAGTCCTATGATTTTATAAATGCTATCACAAAGAAAATCAGGCATGCTAGAATTTCATTCGAGTTAATGTGACATAATTTAGCAACTGGTCACTATTTCTAATGAGGTTAATGAAACTAAAACATTACTATTTGGGTTTGAAATTACAGAGCAGTAGCATTAAAAGTTGTTTCCCAACATGGCCCACAAAAATTAATCACCCTTGATTCTTGGAAGTTTTCTGTTAAATATTGGGCAAGTATCCACTTGAGGATGTTTTAACGCTAAGTGTCCCAATTCATTGGTATATTTTTGTGTTTTCTTTTACAGAGGTTCCTCTATTTCTCTATTTATGAAAAACAGACTGAACATAAAATAAATTCAAATGCTATTTGAAAAAAGGGAAACAAGTCTTCAAAGCATAGGATAGAATCTGTTTAAGAAAAATGCACTCTGGAGTTCAGTTTGATGTTTGCACCAGTTTGATGTCGCACCGTGATCGATGCAGGGGAGCAGGGCTGCGCATCCCTACGCTGAATCCTCTTTGTCAGAGGGCCCACCCAGGGGCTAAAGTCAGCCTGTAGGGGTGACAGATAAGCAGGGGTACCGTGCTGGTTGCTGAAAGAGGTGGCTCTCCAGCTGGACCCAGGGTTTTTCCCTCCTTGCCAAGGATGAAGCGACCAAAATGGCTGCCGCAAAGCAGGGGCAGCTGAAGAAATTCAGACTGTGTAGGAGCGGAGCGAATGGACAGTGACTGGAGCTGGGTGAAGTGACTTGAATTTTACCTAGTATTTACCCTAAAAGAAAATCAATCCCGAAAAAGAGGCTCTCTGGAGTGTTTTCTAGCCATGACTAAAGACAGGTGTCAACTCATAAAACATTCCTATGCCTTTCTCCCCCCCCTCTTTTTATGGCAACTACTAAAACAGGGATAGGAGTGTTTTATAAGTTGACAAGAGGCAGAGAAACACTGCACCATGACAGGAAATCACTAAAAGCTGAAAATATAGAAAGACTGGATGTTTAAACCTTCCTGGCAAGTCCTAGAATAGGCAGTTTGGATATTTTGGACACTGGCTTTTGGATATTGTGTTTGAAATAATTTGAAATAATACTTTTAAGGTAGATTTTTAACACTGATTTTCAACCTGAAGGCACCATCTACTGGTGAATGGATATATTCTGTTATGTCCCAAGCATGATAGCAACCTGGGAACCCTGATAAGAAAGAGTAACACCTGGAGATTTGCTATATTATTTACTGCTCTATATTTATCAGTGGTGACCAGAGAATCAACCCTTAAAACCTGGAGGATAATTAATGGAATGTCTTTTGTATATTGCAACTAGCAAATTAAAAGATGGATCTAAGAATTATAAGGAAAATCCCCTGGATTGTATAAATGGAATTTATTGACTAACTGTGTGATATAAAGAACTATAGCTATTGCATTCCCTGATAGACAATACTAAGATAAAGTAACCTGCTGTATTTGGGAAGTCAAAAAGAATAAGATTCTGGAGCAGTGACAGATTGCTGACAGAACATTGAATACGACTTGGACTTTTTAAAACAAGGCAAGATGGCCCATCAGGAAGAATTGGAGACATGAAGAGAAATTACAATGTTACTCCGAAACATTTACAACACAATGATGAGGAATTCCAGGGAGATAAAGGACTTATTGCATGATATAACTGGAAAGACTGAAAATGAGCAACTATGAAACAAGATAATAAAACCCAGGAAACAAGGGAGATAACTGTAACCTTGGAATACGAGATAGAGCAGATGACATTATGAATAGAACAAGGATAAAAGGAGAAGACTACAAAGTTAGGTGAAATAAAATTGGGAGAATGTACATTAGGAGATAGAAAAATGGAAATGGAAAAATTGAAAGATACTTTTGGAAAAAAGACAGCGGATTTGGCAGACCTAAGAGTGGATGGGCAGCAAAAGATAGTGGAGTTGAAAGTTTGGGTTGAATAGGAAAGATGTAGATAAGGACCCAAGGGAGGAGTATGGGAGGCAAGTCAAAAAGAGAAGTAGTGGAATTTCCAAGAAAATGAGAGACGATGGACAGGAAGGATTTTTATTTTAAAAAAACAAACAATTGGCTGGATTAAGAATTAGAATAGATGAAAAAATTAGAAATAGGGGGAATATTGTTATAGAATATAACATAATATAACATATAATATAGTTACATAAAAATATTGTTATATTTTAATGTAACACAGCTAAACTAAATGTTAAAGATAAGATCAGATTTTGAAAGAGGATCTTTGCTCAATAATTATGCTATTACTATTAGAAGGATGTAGCAAATATTGAAAATAAAGGATTATGTGTTAATACAGACATGTATCATAACATTAGATTATGTAAATTTGATAAATGTGGTAATTTTTATCTGTATCAATACTATTTTTGTACAAAAAGGAATGATACTCAGACCCTACACTGTCCATGAAATGATACTGATCTATGTTTAAAAAATTTAAAAAAATATATATAAAAAAGGAAAAGAAATATATATATAGATGTGTGTGTGTGTGTTGTGTCTGTGTGTTGTGGTGTGTGTGTGTGTGTGTGTGTGTGTGTGTGCTGTTCAGCTTCCTTCGGGTATTATCCCACGTCATTGTAGTGCTTTTAAAGTTGTAGCTAACGTTTCAGCAGAATCTCATCTGCCATCATCAGGCTTCTGTATGGATGTGGGTCCGGGTCTCACAGCCGTTGGTTTTAAATTTGAGGCTAGCCTATCCTGATGGTTGGGAGTCTTGGTCTGTGTTTATTGGACTTGGAGTTTGTTTGATTGGTTTGTTCTGGTTTCTTCTGTCTGTTTTGTGGCTTTGATTGGCTGGCAACACTCTGTTCCTGTATTGGAGGCTTTCAGTGCAGCTTGGCTTCACGTGAAAGGACGGCTGTTATCTATTAGGAAGCTAGGTTTTCATCTGGTGCCTGGTGGGGGGCTGTTTGAGCTGGAGGCATCAGAGGGAGTCTGTTTGTGCTCAGGTATTTGCCTGGCTTGTGGTGTGGAGAACATATATATATATATATATATATATATATATATAGCTATATATATATATAGTATATATATATTTTAATACTCTCGGGTACTTATATTGTGCTGTTTAGCTTCCTTCGGGTATTATCCCACGTCATTGTAGTTCTGTTAAATTGTAGCTCATTGTAGTTCTGTTAAAGTTGTAGCAACGTTTCAGCAGAATCTATCTGCCATCATCATCATCAGAAGCCTGATGATGGCAGATGAGATTTCTGCTCGAACGTTGCTACCACTTTACACAGAACTACATCTGAGCTACAAGACTTTAACAGAACTACATGACGTGTGATAATACCCGAAGGAAGCTAACAGCACAAATGTAAGTACCGCCGACGAGCTTAAAAAAAAAAAAAAAACTAAAACAATATATATATATATATATATATATATATATATATATACTATATCTATCTATAAGTTTTCGCGGGGTACTTACATGTGGCTGCTTCAGCTTCCTTCGGGTATTATCCCACGTCATTGTAGTTGCTTTTAAAGTTGTAGCAACGTTTCAGCAGAATCTCTCATCTGCCATCATCAGGCTTCTGTATAGAGTTTGTATCGTGGTGATAAGACCGAAGAAGCTGAACAGCACGCACATACGCACACGCACACACACACACACCACACACACACGACATATATATATATATATGTTTTTTTTTAAGTTTTCGCGGGTACTTACATGTGTGCTGTTCAGCTTTCTTCGGTATTATCCCACGTCATTGTAGTGCTGTTAAAGTTATAGCAACGTTTCAGCAGACAGAATCTCATCTGCCATCATCAGGCTTCTGTACTGTATACATACGAACTCAATACAGAAGCCTCATGATGGCAGATGAGATTCTGCTGAAACGTCGCTACAACTTTAAAGCACTACAATTACGTGGGATAATACCCGAAGGAAGCTGAACAGCACGCACGCACGCACACACGCACACACACACACATATATATATATATAATTATTCAGAATTTGAAAACGTAACACAGCTCTGCAATTGGTTGAAAAGTTCACATTTTTTTCTAAGGCTTGAAAAATGTGTCTCTTTTAATGAATAGCAGAGAGGAGTTGTGCTTGAGCAGTTCAAAATCACTTCCAAATCTCTCTACCAGAGTGAAAAATATAACTGAACAAGCAATTAAGGTTTCCAACAACATATATACAAATATTTAGACAGTGGTGGCAAACCTTTTTGGGCTCCTGTGCCAAAAATTGTGTGTGCACTTGCACGCTTGCGCTCACGTGCCAGTACCCAGAAGGCAATGCATGCCCCCCCCCCATGTCCCCAACACTACCCACCCACTGGCCCTTTACCTTCACTGCGCCTCACAGCTGATTTTCGACCAGTTTGAGGCCTTTTTCAGCCTCCCAAAAGGCTTGAGGAAGGCTTCTGCAGGCTTCTTGTAGGCCAAAATCTAGCCCTGTTTCATCACTTCCCGTTTTTCTGAAAATACCAGAAGTGTCAAAACGGGGCTAGATTTCGGCCTACAAAGTTTGTAGAAGCCTGCATAAGGCTTCCTCAACCCTTTGGGAGGCCGAAAAAGGCCTCAAACCAGCCAAAAATCAGCTGTGAGGTGCGCACATGCACAGTGAGGTAAGTTTGCCTGCAGCTTGCATGCTGGTACAAATGGCTCTGTGTACCACCTGTGGCACACAAGCCATAGGTTCACCATCACGGATATAGGAGGTCTTTGTGGGAGGGGTTAGCATTCCAATTCTTGGTGTCTTCCTGTGAAACTAACATTGTTAAATAGATTATGACATTTTCAGATGCAAACTATAATATTACTGCATGTACACACTGATTGGAGTGTACAATAGTTTTCACAACTCAGAATAACAGAGTTGGAAGGGACCTTGGAGGTCTTCTAGTCCAGTCCGTTGCTCAGGCAGGAAGCCCTATACCATTTCAAACAAATGGTTGTCCAATTTCTTCTTAAAAACCTCCAGTACCCACAACTTCTGAGGGAAAGCTGTTCCAACTGGTAGACTGTTCTATCAAGAAATTTCTTTAGTTCTAGGCTGTTTGACTAGTTTTCATCCATTGTTTCTTGTCCTGTCTTCAAGTGCTTTGGAAAATAGGTTGACCAAGAGGGGCAGCACAATATTATATTCTTCTCCTAGTCCTTCTTTTGTCATATGTCTGCAACCGTTTGTCATATGTATATCAGCCAGTCCCCTCGTCATTTCTGTTGCTCTTCTCTGCATTCTTCCTAGAGTCTCAACATCTTATTTATATCGTAGCAACCAAAACTGGATGCAATATTCCAAGGCATGATAAAGCAGTACTAGAATATCATTTTATCTTGATTCTATCGCTTTGTTAATGCAGACTAGGACTGTGTTGGCTTTTTTGGCAGCTGCAGCACATTGCTGGTTCATATTTAAGTGATGGTCCACTACAACTCCAAGATCCCTCTCACAGTTACTGCTGTTGAGCCAGGTATCCTAGTCTATTTCTGTACATTTGGTTTTTCTTGCCTAAATGTAAAACCTTACTTTTCTCTATACTGAATTTCATTTTGCTCTATAGTGTTCAAGTCTGTCAAGATCCTTTCTGTATATTGACTCTGCTGGAGTATTGCCTATTCCTGCCAGCTTGGTGTCAATTGCAAATTTCATAAGTTCTCTCCGAGCAAAAAAGCCAGGTACTCTTCTTTTCATATTTCTTGGAGAAGTATCACAAAAAGTCTCTGCCAGTTAATGTCTCTTTTAAATATTAGTGGATTTCTTCCCTTAAAAAAACCCCAAACCCTATTTGTGCAAGCCTAACCTTTCAGTGTCCTCTGAAAGTATATTTTGAACAGAAAGAAACTTCACAAGTCTCCTAATATTTGAGAGTCTGTATTATTGGTGATGTTTCTTAACTTCATTTGAATATCAAGGCAGCTTGGGACCAGGTTATCTGAGGGACAGTCTCTTGCTGGTCACATCTACCTGACCCATCAGATCGGGGAGGCAAGGAATGCTGAGGGTCCCATCCCCTAGGAAGATACACCTGGAGGGACCCAGAAGAAGGGCTTTATCTGTGGTGGCTCCCTCTCTCTGGAACATCATTCCCCCAGAGATTAGAATGGCCCCCACTCTAACCCTCTTCCAAAAGGCACCAAAGGCCTGGTTCTGCCAGCGGGCCTGGGGAACCGAGAGCGGGATGGAGCCCATTAAATGACTCATGTGATCTGCTGTCACCGGAGCGTTAGGAGAAGGGTGGTTTTATTATATTATATTAATTTATTTGATTCTTTTTATTAGTTTTAATTGTTTTAAATGAGGTTTTATATTCTGTAAGTCACCTTGAATCACCATGTGCAAATAGGTGGCAATATAAATAAAATAAATAAATAACTGTATAAATAAAAGAAATCCTAAAAAAGAAAGTAATTGAAAAATGCAAAACCAGCAGATCAATCAGCATTGTGTGCCCATCTGTGTTATTTATGGCTATAAAAATATTCTGTCTAAAGACTTGCAGTCACAATTCTAATTCCAGGAAATACAGAAAGCACAAAATAACAAAGCAAAACAGATTAAAAGCAATAAAAGAGAACCTGCGCAGATTACTATGTAAACTAATGTTAGTGTGAAATATATCACAGAGATAAGAACCTTGAATCTACTGAATAGGTATTATATCCCAGCCATTTTTTACAATAAGCAATTGTAGTCAATTCTTACTCACGAACTATTTGCCCTTATTTGCTATAAAGATAAAATGTTGTACAACCTAAAACGCAGAACAAGCAACTCTTTAAAACTTAACAAAATGAAAAAACTTGTTTCTTTAATGCAAAGCAACCTTAAGAGGCACTTAATTCTGCGACCTGTTCTTTTCCTGTGAATATCTTTTCTGATAGCATTTGTTTTCTGATCCAATGTATTTGTTGGAATAAAAGCAACTGGCACCATCAGAGAAGCACATCTTTGAAAGATGAAGGGTTAAATATTTTATCCTCCCACCTTTCCTTTTTTGCAAACTACTTTCACAGCTACAACTTAAACTCTTCTAAAAGGCATAGCAGAAACAAATATATACACTTTTTTCCAAAAATATTTCTTTCTTCAAAATCAATCTCAGAACATTAAAATATACACTTTTTTCCAAAATTCTTTTTTTCCTGCTTTGTTCAGAACTCTAATCAAATTCTATCACTGATGGACCCAAAATCTCATGAGTTCTTGGGCACTTATCTTTACAGTATAAAGAAGAGGCACCTAAAAGAATTGTCACAAATACCCCCAAAAAATCTCAAAGCGAACAAAGCAAATTTTAAAAAGTATCTCCTAAGGCATTCTGGCTAGATTCTCACAACTCTCTTTAGAGGAAGCACGCGGCTTACCTGTCATCCACACCGCTGATACAGATGATACGTTCTCGGCAAAAAAAATAGTGTGTATAGCAGTTTTTTACTCTTTGGACTCTGCTAAGGGACTGGATGAGTTATGAAAGCTGCTCTCCACAGAAACACACCCACTTCTATGACTCACAGGAGTTTCTATCTCCTTTTTTAAAAAAATAGTTGTCAACTCTGAAAGCTATTAAGAAAATTCAGCTGTGTCATTTTTCCTTTAAAAACCACCAGGATCTAGGGGTACTTTCATGTGAAAATCATTATGAGGAAGTAATCCTACATAATTTTTATTGCTATTAATCATTCTAAGGTGGTTTACATTTTGAGAGAAATCACAATCAGTCCTCTTTGGGACAGTATTCCTTAGTCATTGGAGTAGCTGGGGAGTTCCCCATATTAGAGACTTTTTCCCCCTTGAAGGTTGTTATGTGTGCGTTTTGCATTTGTGTTGTCAATAGTTATCCTATATATGCTAATGTCTCACTTTTGTTCAGCATTATATTTTGGTGACACAATCAATAGTGCTGACATCCAAATATCAAAAATTAAAGGTTGTTACTATCACATGAGGAAGAGATTATCAATTGGATTAACATTATGATTGCTGAAACATTAACTCTCTCCTGACTAAAAGTTCTGAAAAGAACTTTCCTGTTCTGAACAGAAAGAAAGTAATGAAAAAATACATTACCCACAAACAAAATTATTAAAACAAATGATGTCCTTTTTATCTTTGACCGGTCAGAATCAAAGGGAGATTATGACTGAATTCCTACGCTGCTATCTCAGCAGAAAAATCTATAAATAATGCTAATTTGTCATATGGTGTAGTAAAATTTTAAATTGATTATGAAACATCTGCAACAATACCACCACACTCAGAGAGCATCAAGGATCCCACAAATTTTAAACTTCATTATAGTACAGCAATACTGTTGTAAATACAACACACACACACACACACACACGTACAGACACAGAGACACACAAAGCAATTTAAGGAGAAAACCATCCAGTACTACCAGCTTCCCATTTGTAATCTGCAAAGATGTCATCATCTGAAGTGAAAACTTTGCACTACAGCTTTAAGTGTTTAAGCCTTTGCTGCCCGTTGCTTAGCAACCAGGCATCCTTACCTAAACATTGCTTTTCAGCAGAGTCACGACTGACTCGTGGGGCTGCGAATGCACTTCAGAGAAAACATGCATTTTAGAATGGCCTGAGTTCTGGTTACATAGCTGACTGAAGTTGCTATTCAAGTCTTTTAAAAAGGTCTTCTATGATTTATTTATTTATTCAGCTTAAGAGTGAGTGTGGCTACAACAACTGCTTGCTGTCCTGTTAGGGTTCAAAAAGTATCACCCAGCTGACTTCTAAGCCTAAAACAGGACTAAAACGGTCTTCCACGTTTCTAGTCTGATGCCTTAACCACCACATCAAACTGGCTCTCCTGTCAGCAATTATGCATCACGAAATAACAAAATCAAAAATTAAAAAACAGTATGTTTTTCACTCCCGTTTTTTTTTTTAAATGTTAAAATATAACAGCTGATCATCGTGATTCTACACACTCTTCTATTCTGATTCAGGCAATTGTATCAAGAAATGGTCCCACAAATCCATCTAATTTACAAATGAACAGCATAGATGAAAGGGTGCTTGAAAGTCCTTCATTCAGAGGCATGAACGAGCATTTTCTGGTGATGAGTTCAAAAGCCAAGAATTGACTTCCAAACAACAGCAATGAAAAGAACATTCCTAAAGTTCATCAGAAGCAAGGAATCTCATTTAACTTCCTGCAGGGATCAAAGACCAGGACCAAATATTCCACTGGAACAGGTAGATGTATTATTTTAGTGGCACAAGGGCACATGAAGCATCAAATACATCAAAATCAACAAAGCATTATCTATGTCTTAGGGTCACAATCGGCATGGGGATAGTAGCAACAGCAAGAACATGAATCTACCTTTCAAAATGTTATGGGGATTATAGGAAATTTAAACATTGAGCTAATCATTTTTGAGTGCACAAAACAATTTCTAAATTCCAAGACCATTGAAAAACAGAAATGTGTTACCAGTTGCCTACAATACAACTTTCAAAAGCAAGACAGGCATTTAAAGCTCTCTTTTACACCCCTAAAATTTATAAACATTGTAAAAACAACAGTGTTACAACTATTAGCTGTAAACTCCATTATAATGTTATATGCTGTTTGATATGTACAGTGTAGGCACACTCTCTTTTATAACATTCATCAACTTAATATTCAAGAGAGAAAAAAACAGTACAAGAAAAATCACCCAAAGGCTTGGGTATAATTTACATAATTAATCAGATGTATTGATTCCTGTTGATACAAGTGAAGCAATCGTTACTATAACCATGGGAAATTTCAGCTCCCACAGCCAGCTCTTCTAGCCACACTGCTAAACATTTGCAGCCCATTTTTCCTGAATTAGAAAATGCATGATGTAGCAAAAAAAGTTAAAACAGGAACATGCTAAAGAAAAAAACAAGGGCAAATTCCCCCATCCTGTGAAACACCACCCAACTGCATGACACTGCTGCATGGTGTGTCATTTCTCCATGGATTACTCAAACCTTCAACTGTTACACTCTGATTACAGCACTAAATGCCCACCATTGCTTTATAGCAGGGATGTGCAAACTTGACAACTTTTAAGACTTGTGGACTTCAACTCCAAGAATTCCTTAGCCAGCATGAGCGAAGTCCTGCCTTTAAATATCTATCTGTCTGTCTGTCTGTCTGTCTGTCTGTCTGTCTGTCTGTCTATCTATCTATCTATCTATCTATCTTTTGCCTTTATTTTTACGAATAACTCCAGACATCCAACATCTAACACACCTTCGTCCTTCTATTTTCCCAAAGCACAGCTGGTTCACTTCCTGCATGAGGGACCTGGACTGAGTGCCCCCCTGCTGACTGATGTGGGCCTTGGTGACCACATTGTCTGTAAGGAGGACATGCTGTCCCGAAACTTCTTGCTAATCTTCTGAGGGAAAAATGAGCCACCCTGAGTTCCAGCCAATTTACACTGTGACATAATGACTCTTGTGTCCACCACCCCAGGTCACCTGGATCTGAGGTGGGGCCCCTGAGCCAAACAGGCTGGCATCGGTTGTGATCGTCAGTCTTTGTGGTTCCTTGGAGAATCAACCCCAGGCAATGACCTGGGACTGCCACCAGTGGAATAGGCAAAATACCCTTGGTGGCACCTAAACCCTCACCGCTGAGTTGCCCCAGCCCACCCTTTGATAGGGGAGCAGAAACCACTACAGGGACCAGCATGGAACCATGCCCAGGGTACTATGGCAAAACTGGAGATCATTTTATTGCCCCATCTGATACCCTGGAACTGGTTGGATAGCCTGAATATCCAACAAATGTTGAATTGTTGATTCCATAAGGCATCCCTTTGCCAGGTCTCTGGAGATGGGGAAGCGGATGAAAAATCTCAGAGGTGAGGAGTGAAACTCTAGGGAAAGCCCCAATCCTATTGTTTCCTTGATCATCTGTAGTGATCTCCTCCTATCAATGTGTGAAGAGACCAAGATGATCCCCTATGGAAGGATGAAATCCAGTGTCACATGGGGCGTCTGAAGGACCTGCCATTGTTGTCATGAAACCCTGTGGTTGCTGTCAGCCTCTGGCTCCAAACGCAGGGTTGTAAGCCTGGTAGGTGGGCCTAGAGAAAAAGGGCCTTTGCAGTCGGGGAAAGCTAGCTCCATCCTCCCCCTGCTGAAAGGAGAGCCTCTGAAAATAGGGAGAGATGCGGTAGTCATCTTGCCTGCCCAGGGACAGAAGAATCTTCCACTTGTCTCTGGTCTGCACTAAGAATGGCTCCAGAGACTCCCCAAATAGCTTCTCCATCCTGAAGGGGGTGAAAACTAGCTTCCACTTGTTCTTGTTGTCCATCTGCCAATGGCAGAGCCACAACATCCAACCAGCCATCACTAAAGAGACAATGGCCTGTGAAGAAAACTTGGTATTTAGCGTGGCGTCCACAGTAAATTCAGCAGCTACGATGATCTTGTTGAGGTCCTGGTGTACGCAAAGATTCTCTGCTGGGATCCTTCCCTGTAGCTGTCTGAGCCAACGCATGGAGGCCCACGTGAAGAAGGATGCCACCATGAAAGCCCTAACTGTCCAGGAGTCTGCTTGATGTGCTCTGAGAAGAGACATCTTCCCCTTCTTTCCTCTGCTTTCAATGCATCCTCTGCATCTGGTGGCAGGACAGATGAGGAAGTCAAGACTGCTACTGGAGTGTCCACTGTTGGGAACTGAATTGCATCTAGGAGCTCAGGGTCTATGTTGAGAAATATAGTCTCCAAACTGCTGGGTCAGGAGTATATCCCTGGCAGTGACCCACTGTCTCCTTATCACATCAAGGAACATCTTGGGCACGGGAACGGCATCCGCCTCAATAGTTTTTTCTGTAAAGATGAAGTTCTCTTGATCAGACCCATCTTGAGGGGGATCCTGGACGACTGTCTCCTTCCTCAGATGAGCCATGCTCTTTGCCTTGAAAAGCAGAAGCTTAAATACATTGGGATGGAACTGACCCTTGAAGGCTGGGATGATTCTCCTTCATCCTCTGAAAAATCCTTGTTTCCTTGAAGCTCTCCCTCTGAAACAGAGGATTGGCTTCGGAACAAAGGTTGAGAAGAATAAGTGTAGAATAAGTGCAGAGTGCCCCCTCGTCCATAGAAAGCCAACGATCTGGGTGTAAATCATGCTCAGCCACTGAGGTGGGCAACTGCTGGCGCTGCTGTAGTTCTTCAGCGATCCCCTGCCTGATGGCCTGCAAGACTGAAGCCCTCATGTAAGAGGACATCTCTTGACTATGAGGCTCCCATGGGTGGAGCCCCGCCACTGTAGGGGTGAAGGTAGCCTCTGGGACAGCCCTGGTAATAAGCTGCTCCCCTTCTCCAGTCGCTACAAACCATTCCTGCCAGAGAATTAGTAGATACTGGGATGTTTGAAGGCAATGGAAGGCCTTGCTGAATATATTGCTCGCTAGAGACCCCTAGCGACCAGGCTTCTAAATGCAGTCTATTGAGCCCTGCAGTTTCTTCTGGTTGTGATTTGTCATCAGAAAAATGGTGGGAAACACGTTATCACCCATATTAAACTCAGACTGCCTCTGATGTTCTAAATTTTTTTAGCCTTTTCAAATTCCCTGTCTTCGGCTTCACCTAGCTTGCTTCTCTGCAGCCCTGGTGGGCTTCTTGGGAGCAAGTGCTCTGACCCTAATCTTGACCGCTGATCTGGGCTTAGCTGATCCCTTAATATGTCTAATCCTATGAGGCAAAGGTGACATGAACCCCTGTTGCTGAGAGGCAGTCACCTCACAATGAGCTCCACCAGTCTCCATCCCATTCACGCCAAAATTAACGCCAAACTCAGTCAGTTGTCCGTCAAATTCCCTTTGGTAAACGGGCAGACACACTTGAAAAGTTCTGCTGCCTGTTCAGCAGCGTTTGCAGATGGAAAACTGTTCTGAAAAGCCCCTCCGCAGCCACGGCACAGCCTTGTGGTTATTTGGCAAGCCTGGTAACTTCAGTAGCTTGCAAATGGAGTGCTGGCCTTGCAGCAAGTCAAAAGACAGGCTTATGCGTTAGCACAGCTGTCACAGTGATTTGGAGATCCCCAGAATCTCAATCTCCAGGCGTGGCAACAGACAGGGTGCTTGCCGGTGGGACCAATCTGCAGGCATGGCAACAGCCAGGGTGCTTGCCAGTGGGACCTGAACTTCGCCGCAGACCGAAAGGCAGGCTTACGCAGAAACGCAGCTGCCGTGGCAATTTAAAAGCAGGAGTGTGACCGAACGATTGATCAGGGACTCCAGCCCCCTTCCACAGCCACGGAATGCACCAGGAGGGTCTCGGCCGCTGTTCTGGCCAGTCTGAAGGTCCACAGCTTAAGTCCCTGTCAGGCACAAGGCTTTCCTCCCGGCAGAGCTGGACAGCCTGCCTGTCAAATTCTCTTCTGTTCCAGTTATTGTCAATCAAAAGAATCCAGGGATTGGAAGTCCTTTGAGAGGTTCAGAGTCTCTAAGGAAGACGTCTGAACGAGCTGAGTTGAAAACTGGGGACCATCAACAGGGAGGCGTGTTCTCAGAATTCAACTCAGTCTGAAGAGCAACGACACAAGAGACTACCTAATCTGGATTCTCCCATCAACACAGTGGAGAAGCAGGCATCACCCTAACCCACACCCTCTCTGGTCCATGGAAAAACCTTTCTCCGCAGAACCAGTTCCTGGTGCCCAAAAGGTGTATTAGAGTATCTAGTAGAAATTCTTACTGATTCCCCAACAGTAACCCCCAAAGTAACTTGAGTCGCCATTTTGTTAATCCAAGTAAGGAAATTGCAATCAGAATATTCCTCCCTTTCTCACCACCCCCAATAAGGGGAAAAAAAAGCAACCCTGCTGTCTCAAGAACAAGGATCAGTACCAGATCATAGTTTCAATTCTCAGCATCCTCAAAGAAACTAAAGTGACACTGACTATTTTTTAATGTTTCCTTGGTGGAAAGCAACCCGGCATTTAATATATTAATTCAAATAGAACCTGCCCCCTGGTGGTCAACAGGGAGAAAACTCTCCAATCTATGAATCACAGGACACACAAAATTGAATTGACATAGAACATAGAATAAGACTTGGAAGGGACTTTGGAGTCCTCCATATGTATCAGTGTACATCTTCCCTTCAAACCAAAGAATCACACCCTGAATGCCAGTCCAACTTATAAATCCTTTCTTGTATTTTTAATAACTGCTTTCCCGTGCCTATATTTTCATAATTTCAGTCAAATTCATAGTTGAATAAAAACATATTTTAAAGTATTGTTCCATGCTTCGTAGACTAACCTAAGCCAACAACTATTTTGAAGAATAATATCCACATTAAAAAGAAATAGAAGACTTCAACTTACCATTAAACTATCTTCTTTCCTTCTCTAAATGCTCAAATAATTTCTTGTATCTCTGTTACAGCCTCATATGGTAGGTACAGGAATTCCTAGTTAAAAAATTCACAACAGCAGAGATTACAATAATATCTGACTAATTTATGTAAACATCCAATCTCCATGGAGATTGAAACCGTTAAACAATATATAGTTGTATGCAAGAATTATTTTCTGCTATTGATAAATCACACAAAAGTTAACAAACCATTTCATTAGATGATGGGTCAAAGAGGGAATAAAATTGGTAACTGATTTTAACCTTTCTTTCTCAGAAGTTCATTTCAGATTTCAGCCTAGGGCTCTGAAATTTTCCAAAAATTTAACCCATTTCTCCTTAAAGGTTTGTAACTTAGAAATTCCTATTGATTCTATGCTGTTCTCTAGATCTTGAGGGACAAGAAGCATTTGTATATCTATGTCTCATACCTCAGATGCAACCAGTCAATTTGATCTGGGTGCAGTTCTCAATACTTTGACTTCATAATTATTGGTAGTCTTTAACTTACAATGACAATTGGGTCGAAAATTTGTTGTTAAGTGAGAGAGCTGTTGAATAAGTTTTACCCCATTTTACAAACTTTCTAGCCACACTTGTTAAGTGAATCACTGCAGTTGACAAGTTAGTAATTTAAGAGAATCTGGCTTCCCCATTGACCGTGCTTATCAGGAGTTTGGACAAGGGGATCACATGACCTTGAGACACAGCAAAGTCATAAATATGAACCAGTTGCCAAGCATCTGAATTTATCACATGATCATGGGGATACTGCAAAGGTCATAACTATGAAAAACTGTGATAAATCACATTTTTCAGTGCTGTTGTAACTTTGAATAGTCACTAAACGAAATGTTGTAAATCAAGGACTACCTGTACATTGCTGCATTTTCTACAGAGAGCATTCACCAGTTTCAATTCAGGCAAAATGCAACACTTAAGCAGCTAATTAAAGATGATAATGTGATTATACTTCTGGTTTTATAAAAAAATACTGATTACCAAATTTCCAAGTTCAATTTGAGTATGGATCAAGTCTGCTCACATAGAGGGGCTACTATTCACAGCTTCCCAATTATGGGATGACCTTCCTGCAGATTCAAGATTGACCAGATTACTGATCAATTGATTCTTCCAACTTCCAGGTTGCCTCATTTTGGGAAACTCTGAATTATTAGTGGAACTCATACCATATTCTTTGATACAGGACAGAATTACTATAGCTTCCAAAGTTGGCTAGTGGAAATTGGGCATTGTCTTACCTGAACACCATTTCTCCTTGTAGGCAAGACAGGTCAGGAGTGGGTTGCTCTTGTCCTAACTGCTTGGACTGAGTCTATCTAAAAAGGCTGATTAGCCTAGCTCCACCCACTCTGGGTGGCTCCTCCCAGCTTTCAGCGAAGCCATCATGACAGGCAGGATTGCCTCTGAAAAAACAAATAAGAGACTGTTATCAGCTCCCCCCTCCCATTGGCCCACAGTATGGACCAGTTACATTAGGGTGGGGTTGACCTGTCTTGCCTACAAGGAGAAATGGCATTCAGGTAAGAAAATGCCCATTCTCCCTTGCTCCTGGTTCCCATGCTCCATGACAACTCTTTGCAGAAGAACCCTTCTGCCAAACGCAGCGTCCACTGAAGCAAAGGCGTCCAGACGGTAGTGGAGAATGAAAGGAGATAGGGATGTCCAAGAGGCCGCCTTGCAGACCTCTTCAATTGAAGCCTGCGTAACCCAGGCTGCAGTTGTCGCAGCGCTGCAAGTGGAATGAGCCGTAATGCCTCTGGGTACCGGGAGGGAACCACTCAAGTATGCTCTGGATATAAATGACTTAATCCACCTGATGACTGTGGATGGGGTCACTTTTCTCCCCAACATGGCAGGTTGGAAGGAACAAAAAAGGATCTTGTTCCGTGGAATTCAGATGTCCTTTCGATATAGATCTTCAGTACCCTGTGCACATCTCTGGTGTATCAAGCTTTTTCCAAGTCATGGACCGGTTTGGGAAATAAATCTGGAAGAACCAGTTCTTGAGACCTGTGGAACAATGTTGACTTTGGGGATAAATGCTGAATGCAACCTCAAAACTACCTGGTGAGGATGAAATCCATAGGTCTGGGCGAACTGAGAGTGTGACCAACTCAGATACTCTTCTGGGTGAAGTGATTGCCACCAAGAAGGCTACCTTCAGAGTAAGAAGATGCAGACTAGCCAATCTTAGAGGCTCAATCAAAGCCTTAGACAGGGACTGCAACACCTTAGACAAATCCCATGTAGAATACCTGTGTACTACAAGAGGGCGGAGATTGGCCACCCCTCTGAGGAACCTACGGACTGTAGGATGCTGTGACTCCAACTTGTGACTCCAACTTGCCACAAGTGAACACCAAAGAAATAGCTGCCACCTGACGCTGAAGGGTGTTGGGAGAAAGGCCTCTATCCAAACTAGCCTATAAAAATTCCAGTTCTGTACTGCCAGGGTAGCCAAAACTATGGTGAAAACTCTAGGGGCGGAAGATAACCCAAAGGGAAGAGCCCTATATTGAAAATGCTGCCCCTGATAACAAAACCTTAAGAAACTTCTACGGGAGTGACAGATTGGAATATGTAAATAAGCT
This sequence comes from Laticauda laticaudata, assembly GCA_004320025.1. Lineage (NCBI taxonomy): Eukaryota > Metazoa > Chordata > Lepidosauria > Squamata > Elapidae > Laticauda > Laticauda laticaudata. The sequence continues at coordinate 84,366 of BHFT01050967.1, forward strand.
TCCATCAAATCAATGGAAATGAGGAAGTCCCCTTACCTAACGCTCTCAGAATAGTCTGGAGGGAATGCATTTTGAAATGCCTGTAAACTATGAATTTATTGAGCCTTTTCAAATCAAGAATTGCTCTCCACCCCCATTCCCAAGACCTTAGGGATGACAGAGTCTGGAATAAAAAACCCTTCCCTTGTTGGTCTTCTGGGACCTTTTGGATGGCTCTGAGCTCCAGCAAGTGCTGGATAGCTGATTCCATGAGCCCCCTTCTCACCGTATCCCTAGAAATAGGGCAGATGAAAAACCTCAGAGGAGTGGAGTACAACTCTTGCAAAAGATCCAATCTTACTGTACTTAACACCCAGGTATCTGATGTAATCTCTCCCCATTTGTCAGCAAATCTAACTAAACATCTGCCAATGGGGAGAAAGGGCTGCTTGCCCGAGAACTGCTGTCTGCCCTTGCCTGAACGATCTGAAGGAGGCTCAGGACATTGATCGGGGGCCTTGGCAGAACGATGGAAGCTAGATCCAGATTCTGCCTGGAAAGAAGGGGCCTGAAGTACGGGGCAGGTCGGTTCTCTGCCCTCTTGTAAAGTGATGGAAGCACCTCCCTCTTATCTTTGGTTTCAACCAGGAACAGTTCTAAAGCTTCTCCAAATGGTTTGTCCCCTTGCACAAGGGTAGATGCTAACTTCCACTTCCTCCTTCCGTCCACCTGCCAATTACGCAACCAACACATGCATCTGGTTGCAACAGAAGAAGTGACAGTTTTGGTGGCAAACCTGGCCCCATGAAGAGTGGCAATGCTGTGAATTCAGCAACAGCTACAATCTTACTGAGATCCTGATGGGTTCACATGTCTGCCACAGGAATTCTCTCTTGTAGCTGCTTCAACCATTAAGGGATGTTGTGGTGAAGAACAAGGCTGCTGTAGATGCCTTGACCACCCAAGCAGCTGCCCGGTGTGATCTCTGGAGAAGCTATTCAATCCGTTTTTTCTCGGCCTTGAGGACATCTTCTGGATTAGAAGGAGCCAAAGAGGTGGAGGCCAATGCTTCTACAGGTGCATCCACCATGGGCACTTGGAGGCTCTTGGTGAGCTCTGGACCGACATTGAAAAACCTGCAGTCCAAAGACAAAGGATTGGGCCCTATAGCAGGTGACTCCAGCTTTTTCTGAACAATCTTCAGAAAGAGCCTGGGAGATGGGACCACCTCCTTTCTCACAGTAAGTTCGTTGAAGAGAACTTCCAACTCCATGGTAGGCTGAGCAGCAGCATCCTCATCATCCATATTCTTCAGGTTGGCCACGTTTCTAGCTTTGAATAGCAAAGAGGTGAATAATGTATGCTTGAAACAGCCTATGAACACTGGAATTTCAGGGGTAAGGCCCTCATCCTCAGACATGTCAGATTCCCTCTTGTCTGATTCACCTATCAAGGAAAGCTCAGGAGCAAGAGATGGAGCATAGGCCGAAGTAGAAGGAGAAACATGTTCCTGAATCAAGGAACCCTTTTCTGAAAGTAGAGCCTCCTGATCCCAGGACAGTCTCACCGAAACCTCAGATGCCACTGAGGAATGCCAGGCAAACCATTGAATGCCTTCAGAGATACCTTTTTGATAGCCCTATCTATCAAGAGCTGCAGATTAACTGGGACATCTAACTCAGAAGGCTCAGCAGGTCTGAGGCCAGCAGCAGTAGGAGTAAAAGTGGCCTACTGCAATCTTGCTCCTGCCAAGGTACAGCCCTGAAACCTCCTTGAGGATCACCATAATGAGTTCCCTCAGCCGAGAGATGATGAGAGGCCTCCTCTCCAACTGCATCAGGAGACCAAGATTGGGCTATGGTCCTGGAGGAAGGTCAGGTTCCTGATCCTGAAGGTCAACCCCACTATGATGAGAAGCCGGAGAAGTTTCATTTTCTGGAGATCTGATCCTTGGCAATGTGCTAAGGCCTTCTGGCACCTAGAAGCATCCTTCTCCTCCGTCCTAGAAGCCTTCTTAGCTGGCAATGGCTGCTTTCTCTGTTTGCTACTTGAAGCACATAGAGCTGCGCTGTGGGATTTTACTGCTCTGGAGGCCCTGCTGCCCCTAGGGGTGTCCGCCATCTTGAATGCAGAAGGCCTTTCTTGAACTTGCAGTCCTGTGCAAGGAGGAGAACACACAAAGGGATTTTTAAACCAGGACCTTGCTTATCCATTATCTCCAAAACCACTCTTCTTCAGCCCTATGCAACTTCAGTGGGAGGTTTTAACACTTCCTACTGGGACTCACATCCATTGGGACCTAATAGGACAATTAAATATAGACCAGGCCTGGCATGAAGCCTGGAGGCCCTGGTCTACTTTGGAGCTAGGGACAGGCCCCTCACCGGAATAAACAATTTAAACAGCGCCTACCCTTCGTTGTCTTCTGGCCCAGCAGCGATGAGAGGCCAACGGCCTAGTGCTGGCTCAGGCGCTGGAGTGGTCTGAAGGAGCAAGCTGAGCCTCTTCAAAATGGCCACTTCAGACCAGGAAGTCTTCAAAATGGCCACCTTTGGCCACGAGGCAATTCAAAATGGCCACCTTCAGCCAGGAGACTGATTCACCGAGGAGCCACTCGAATAGCAGCTTCCCTCTTCACTGTGGAGGCTCGGCAATGCCCCCATGGCTCAGGACAGTGTGGGCTGAAATGGCCACCTGGTCTTTGTGGCTTTCTCTTCACCGTGGAGGCCCGAAAACAGCCCCGCGGCCCTTGCCGGCTGCTCTGGACTGCCAGAGCAGCTCTCAGCCAGCTCCGAAAAACAGTTGAGAGTTGGAGCGACATGTTTTTGAATTTTGAGGGTTTTTTTCTTTTCTGTACTGAAAACAAGGCAGGCTGCCTTTGAAAAATACAAAGGCAGGAGAGGCAGTGACTTGCATCCGTCCTGGCTAAGGACTGAGTCAAAAGCTGGGAAGGGCCACCCAGAGTGGGTGGAGCTAGGCTAATCAGCCTTTTTTAGACCGACTCAGCCCAAGCAGCTAGGACAAGAGCTGCTAGCCACTCCTGACCTGTTGCAGCCTTACAAGGAAGAATAACATTTCCATATCAACGCAGAATGATTTGGAGTTTCTTGCACCCTGTAGATTATACAAATATTTTGAAGCTAACCTATGCCCAGATTGTTTTCTTTCAATAGAAAACCAATCCATAAATGTCTAGCCCCTCTCACTTTTAACTTGTCATGTCAGAAAGGAAGAATGTGACACCTTATATTTACTTCAAAAAAAGAAAACGCATCTCTTATTCACTCAGATTTAGTACTGTTAGGCATTCTGTGACAGACACAAAATATCTGTATTATGTGCATCCATTGTGAAAAGGTAATTCCTCAGGTAATGTTTCCTCCTAGCAATTTTTATCCAACTTTGTTCAGTTTTATTTAACTATGGGACATTTTTGCTTCAGTAGGATTTCTCCCTTGGCTGCTGCTTCTTACTCTCCTACCTCCTCCATCTCCACAGCAAAACAATCAAAATATATAACTTAATGCTGGCTATAATTTTAGCATGACTCAGGTGTTGTTATAGGGTTACATAAAATGTATTAAGAGGTAGAGACAATTGCACAGAAGCAGTTTCACAGAGAAAGTCTGCTTACTAGAATAATTGCTATGACAAGGCTTAAAGCAGGGGTGGGATGCTAGCAGTTTGGCCCAGTTCAGAACCTGTAGCTACAAAGAGTAGTTCGGTGTTGGCCCACCCACCTGCCCGGGCTCTAGGCTGTCCTTTATCCCCTGCTTTTCCCTCCTCAGCTGCTTTGCATGACACAGCTGAGGTTGAAAAAGCAGGAAACAAGAGGATTTTCAAATGCTGCACACTGGACCACAGCGCTTATTTGCTGTCCAGGCAGCACAGCTGATGATTTCTTGCAAATGCTGCACACACGATTGTCCCCAGTTCAGAGAACTGGCAAATCGCTCCACTGGCTGGCCCTGGCCCTCCCCGCCCACTCACTCCTTATCTGGCAAGCGAGCCATCCAACTTGCCTGGTTTGGTAAGTTGCTATTTTTCCTTTTTTTCCACCGACCATTTGCTGTTCTGCTCTGGCAGGACGTTTAGATTAGCTAGAAAGCAGGAAATCCTTAGCTAATCTAAAAGCAGAGCCGAACCTTCCTTAGGACTGAAGCTTTTCAGTGCAGACTCAAGTAGCCGATTGCAGATAGATAGATCTCTAAGCAACTCAATCTGCCTGCCTGCTTTGAGGTAAAAGTTGTTGTTTTTTTTTATAAAAAATTCAATATTTACATGGTGTGTTGTGAGTTAATTTTGTGTGTTTGCTTGCATGCAAATTTTATGTGACAGACTCAGATAGCTGATTGCAGATAGATAGATCTCTAATATAATCTGTGATTCTTTGAGCAACTCAATCTGCCTCCTGCTTTGCCTGCTTTTGGGTAAAGTTGCTCTTTTTTATTAAAAAAGCAGTATTTATATAAATATTTATAATATTTACACACAAACCATGCCCACCCAGTCACATGACCACCAAGCCATGGCCACAAATTAGGCTACACCCACAGAACCGGTTGTTAAGAAATTTGAATCCCACCCCTGGCTTAAAGTCATTAGAATCTCACACAAAGCTTGCCACATAGATCTCCACATAGATGCATTTAAATATGTAGATATCTTCCCACTGCAAGCAAGGAAATTATATTTATTTCATGCCCTCACAGTACCAGGCCTGTTGCTTCAGTAAGCTACTACTTCATTATCTCATGACAATTAATTGAATTGTAAAACTTGGTTGCATAAACGTAACCGAGGAAAAAAGCCTTCCCACACAGAAAGAGATCAGGCACACATCCTTGCATTTTTTATTCCAAATCATTGCATCTTACGGAACTGACTGAACTCAATTCCTTTTGTAGACCTGACAGTTAAAATTAAATTGCTGTTTCATCAGATCACAACACCGCAATATTGGAGTAGAAATTCCATGCTGAATATAATAAACATTTCCACTAATCTGTTTGCCTCATTATCCTTTTTTTCACTATGACACTGCTCACAATTTCATATAAAACTGACCAGTATCCTTAAAAGATGCTAATGTCTAAGGATGCCTTCACACTGTTCTTTAACAAGCGGGAAATAAACTACCAGCATGGCTTTTAGTATAGGACTCTTGAAATAAACGAGAATCATATGATTATCCTTTTGCACAATTCTTCTTCATTCCAATCTGGTGTATATTAAAATTTCATACAGAATTGCACCCAAAGATTCTAAAATAAAATATTTTAAAGTTTAAAGAGGGATATGAAGGAGAAGATAAACATAACGTGCAGTCTTAAATAGGTCACTCGTTAAATGGAAGCAACTTTGTTCAAATTAGAGATAGAGAAATGTTTTTGCATCTTTAGTCACCCTTACATAACAAAAATCATTGCTATACTGGAAAGCCAAAGAGAACACAGCCTTGGCTTCTATAATCCTACAGGGCTTTGGTACATCAAGGTATTTGGACAGTTCAACTAAATGATATTATTCAAAACAATATAGCAGAAAAGTTTTCTATGCTTTTATGCACTTGTAGTAAAATCTAGTATTTGGAAAAACTGACCATGTATATGTTGTTTAATGAATGCAGGATTCAGCCTCAAGCAATGTGACTCAGAAATATGCATGCTGCTTCATTTACAACTTTTCCTAAGGCTGCAGCCCTAGACAGAAATGATTCCAAATATTTGGAATAATTGACAAAGTAATACAAGGAGATAAAGCCCATGTCACACTGCACCAACGGATGGAAAGAGGATGTAAAAAGGAGAGAAACACTTGCCATCCATTGGTTTCCCATTGTGGTTAACGCGAATTTCATCCGTTCTGTACTCATTACCTCCATTTTTCATACTCTCTATCCGTCCAGCAATCCGTCGACTGAGGTTCCATCCGCTCAAAAAAAGTTTTGAGCTGCTCAAAACTTTTGAGCGGAAAATGTATCCAACGCGTCCGTTCTGCATCCGCAACGCATACGGGGAAATACCATTCTACATCCGTCGTCCTCCATACGTGTTCCGCTATATCCGCTAGGCATCCGCGCGCATCTCGCGCAACTCAAATCCGCTCCAGCGGAAAACGGACACAGGGAGGAAGTGAAATGGACGTGGAATGGACACGCAGCATTAGTAGCAATGGACCGGAGAAAGGATGAAAGCGGATGCAGCTCGCAAAAGAAAGCATTTTAAAATGGAAAAAACGTTTGCAGAGGGGACCTATCGTCGGATATTAAGATGTCTAGAGGATGCCTAGAGGATGCCTAGAGGATGCAAAGGGACCCTAGGGGAAAACCTACACTGCCTATAAAAAGGGGGAGGAACTCACCTGGATCTCACTTTCAGTCCAGCAGCCCTGTGGTGCACACCTCTTCAGCCTTCATCTTGGCTCTTGCTCTCCACAGCATCCATTGATGTCCACCATGGATCATCACACATTCCTTTTGGTAGCCACCATCGTCTACCACAGTGCGAAAGCCATCTACAGGCTCTTTCAACTGTTCTACGGGAAGAAAAGGAGGCGGCCAAGAAGTGTCTGGTCCGAAAGATGGATCAGGAGAAGAGCAGAGTACGGACTGTACAAACAAGCTGATGGTGGAGCTCAGGAATGAAGACCTCGTGCATTCCAGAACTTCATGAGGATGCCTCCAGCCATGTTTGATGAAGTTGTGGAGCAGCCGAGGACCCAGGTTGACCAAGGCAAACACAACTTCCGCCCAGCCTGAGACCTTGGGCTCAAGGTGGCACTGACTCTGCGCCACCTGGCCTCAGGGACCACCTACAGGAGCATGCAGTGCGGCTGGAGTGTGCCACACAACACCATGCACTTGTGGTCAGAGAAGTGGTGCAGGCCAATCATGCAAAGAAACCTGGAGGAGCTCCTCCAGTGCCCCTCCACTGAAGAAGGCTGGAAGAAAGTGCAGAAGCAGTGGGATCAGAAGTGGAACTTCCCCACCACTGTTTGGAGCCATTAGATGGCAAGCACATGGCCTGCAAAGCTCCAGCCAAGTCAGGGCCACTTATTCAACTACAAGGGCTTCTTCAGCATCATCCTCTTCGCCATGGTCGATGCTGACTACAAAGTTCATGGTTACATCGATGCTTCAGGCCAACGGGTCAGCTTCAGATGCCCCCGGTATACAACGCCAGTCATCTCAAGGAGGGGCTGGAACGCAACCTCATCATGGCTCCCGGATCCAGACCACCTGCCCAACGACACACAAGATGTGCCCTACTGCATCGTGGCGGGATGACGCCTTCTCCTCAGAACCTACCTCATGAAGCCCTACACCTCCAGATGCCTCACCCGTGAAGAGAGGATCTTCAACTACAGGCTGTCCAGGGCAAGACGGGTGGTGGAGAACGCCTTTGCATCCTGGCCAACAGGTTCCAGGTACTTTCTCACCACCATGCAGCATCGCCCAGAGACCGTGAGGAGGAACGTGGAAGCTTGCTGCATCCTGCACAATCTGCATGCGCACCCGCTACCCAGTGTTGCAGAAACAGCTCGTGGACTCCAACAAGGCAATGGACATGGAGCCTGGGAATGGAGGGCAAGGCGGAAACCTGATTAGACACTAAGGATGTGCAAGGCCCCAACAGAGCTTCACGTGAAAAGGAAGAAGCAGCGCAACCTCCTGAATACTGGTGCATCTCCCCAGCTGGAGCAGTGGAGTGGCAAGACAGGATGATAGATGATTAATGGATGGCTTCCTTCAGCCTGTCTCATCACACTGATGAGATTGGGCCATGTATGTTGGGTAGGCCTACACATGAACAGGGCATTTAATAAAGAGTTGTTAAATAAAGAGTTGCTAATAAAGGAAGTTTTATGTTGACATTGTTGTGCGATGAATGATTACATTATTGATAATGAAGGGCCATAGGTGTGACACCTGGGAGGGTGACCATAGAGTCCCACTATGCTTGCACTGGAGGTTTATCTATTCCCACAGCTATTACCCATCCCAAAGGTATCCCTGCCCATCCCACAGTAGTTCTTAACCCATCCCACTGGTATCCCTGCCCATCCACAAGCATGCAAAGGCTTTAACCATTTCTAAAAGTTTCACCAAGACTTTATTTGAAAAAAAAATAAATGAAGCAAGTGTGTGAAGCAAAGATAATCTTTATTAATAACAAGCTGTAAAAAGAAAAATGACCCAAGTCAAGTGGCCAAATAAAGTCAACAGATAGCCACCCAGTCTCTGGCACTCTTCTCGGTCACTCGGAGGTGCGCCCATCTCCAGGGGTGAAGGGTCTCAGTTGCTGTGGAGGTGGCTGCTGCTGGAGTGCTGTTCTGAGGCGCCACGTGGGTGCCTGGCCCGAGAGGCACAACAGGGGACGGTGTGTTGAGGAAGCTCTCAGACAGCTGGCTCAGCCCCGTGATGTTGAGAGCCCCTTCCTCCATGACATTGGGCGCTCAGCCCCCATACCGATGACAGATGTTCTGAGGCCGGGCTTGGCTGTGGGTGGAGGAAGTAGCAGTGTGGTGGGGCTGTCTGGTCTGCAGCTGGGTGAGGACTGGCGTCAGTGGCATTGTGGGCCTGTGGGTGACATCCGCGTTGGCGTGGCTGGCATCAGTGGCACTGGTGGCGTTACGATGTACCTGTGTCTGGACTGGGAAGGGCTGCCTGTGCTGCTGGAGCTCCTGGTACCCGTAGCCCTTGGTAGGGAGGGCTGTGGAAAGCCTTGAAGGCAGTGACATCACCTGGGGTGGAGGAGCAGGCCTGGACTGGTGGGAGCAGGTTCAGCTTGGTCTGAGGGTTGTGAAGAAGATTGGTGATCCTGTCCTTCACCACCATGGAACTGGGGTTCCGACATGTTCATGAGGGTCTGGTTGATGTAGGTGAGAAGAGCTTGCGCGTTGGAGAGGGCGTCGGTGTGTACCAGCTGAGAGAGGAGAATCTACACTGCTCCTGATGGTGTCCCTGATCTCCAGCAGGGACAGTGTGGCTCTGACCCTCCAGTCTGCCTCTCTGCCTTTCGGTTGGACGCGGGTTGGGCTGTGGTAGAAGTGCCCTCTCCTTGCTCCCACTGCGTCAGGGGTCCTCCACGCGCTCCGGCACAGGTAGTACAGCTTGTCGGGGGGGTCTCCGTCATGGCACGCTCCACAGATACCTGCCTGGACACAGGAGCTGACTCTTGGCCAGAAGAGGACTGGCGCTCAGCAGGCGGCCTGAGAGAGAGGTTGTGAGAGGGGCTGCCTCCTGGTGGCGGATCTCACCCTCCAAGAAGCTGCACTTGGCCATCACGTAGGTCTGTCTGTCAGCTTGACCGCGGCCTGGCCAGATTTCTTGAGGTGCAGCTTCCCGTACCAGGTGTACATGTGCTTCCACCAGCCGAGGAGCACCTCCGAAGTTGTAGCCCAGGCTCTCCGCCTTCTCTCTCTCAAGCAGCCTGCTTCCTCTTGGTGGTTCTCGATAGAGCCTGTGTCCCTTCTGCCAAAGATATTCATTCTCCCTCAGCCACTCCAGCACCTCCTCCTCATTTCCTCTTCAATTGTGTGTTGCCTCCTCTCCCGGTCACGCGTCTGCCCTTCCTCCCTTTGGCAGGGCCATATGGGCCCTCATCAGAAGGGCTTCGAGGTTGTAGGGGCTGCTCCTCCACACCACCAGCAGCAGCAGCACAACAACAGTAGCAGCAAAAGCAGGACCAGCAGCAGCACCAGCAGGACCAGAGCACACAGCAGGAGCAGGAGCACGAGGAGGACCAGGAGCACCAGCAGGACCAGGAGCAGCGCCAGCAGAGTAAGCACCAGCAGGACCAGGAGCATGCCAGCAGAGTAAGCACCAGCAGAAGCACCACCACCAGAAGCAGCATCAGCAGAGTAAGCACCAGCAGAAGCACATGCCAGAAGCAGCATCAGCAGAAGCACCACCTCCAGAAGCAGCATCAGCAGAAGCCCCAGCACCAGAAGAGCGAGCCTGGGCAGCAGAAGCCCCAGCAGAAGCAGAGTCAGGGCCAGGGGTGGGAGGGTGGCCCTGTCCCTCTTGCCAGGGCTGGCAGCAGATGGCAGAGGCTTCCTTTTCTTCCCCATGGTTGTTGGGTTGCTGGCTGGCTGGCTGGCTGGCAAGCTGTGTCTGGAAGCAGGTCTTTCCTCTGAATGGTGACCTGCTTCGAGCTGCTTCCCTTTTTTTCCGCGGGGCTGACGCAATGGCATCCTCCCCGCATGCGTAGTGAACGCTAGGCATCCACTAGGCTTCTGCTAGGCTTCCTCTCTGCATCCGCTTCATCCGCTCGGCATCCGCTCTTTCCACTGCACGTCCGCTTCACTGTGCTCCCCCAGAAGCCCTGCGGATGTGCCACCTACTCCCATCCATTTACATCTGCTGGCTTTCCTTCCGTGGAGCATCCACCTTCCATCCGCCCTACGTCCTCCCCCCGTCCGTTCCTTTCCGTGTTGTCCGCTCTGCTTATGCAAATTTGGGGCACTTTTGAGAGCGGATAACGGATGGAACATTTTGCTCGTCCACTGTGTCCTTTTTACAAACGTTTTGCATCCGTCGCGCCAGTGTTGACAGGGCCTTAAAATGTAATCAAGCTAAACAAAGGAAAGAGCACAAAGCCAATCAATTCTACTGTGCTCCCTTTTCTCCAACAATATGCCCCCCCCCGTAGGAAAGTCCAGCATATTTTATACGGCATTGAAATGAAATTAAGCCCCTCCCCCCAAATTAAGGCCTATATTAAAACATGCGAAATGGGGGGGAATGGGGGGGGCTTGCCGTTAGGAAGTACTTTTGCTGCACACCCGGATATGGTGCTGCCTGCGTTGACTCCAATACGAAGTGCCCCACCAATGCCGAGGTCAACATCCAAGCTGTCGCCGCCCACCTGCCTGAAAAGATAGCCATTTTTTCGGGGCTCAAAAAAAAATAAGACCCGGCCTTATTATATGAGAAACACGGTAGTCACAGTTAACAAATTGATGAAATTAGAAGTGGGATTCTTTTCCAAATCCGTTGACTATGGGCTGAGTAGTTTAGAATTACAATTTCTGCTTGTAACAAGCAATCTATAAATTGTTCACAACATGCAGAATTCAAACAGATGAACCTTATAAAGAAAAAGTGCCAGCTCTGTATTATACATACCTATAAATACTTGGGTCAAGTTTTGAGTGAGGCAAAATGATCTGACAATTTCTCCAGATGTCTCTAAAAACTGTCTGTCCAACAGTCTATTAATCTTTGTTACTACCTCTGACACAGCCCTACAGGAGGACTTAATATTAGTAATAATTTACAAAATTGATATACCACGCAATTCCCAATGACCCTGGGTGGCTCACAACAATAAAAAAAAATACAATTAAATCAATCACAGGTAAAATATTAAGATAAAAGATGACAAACTCAACAACGCCCTCCCCCCAATACGAGGGGGCTCAGTCTCTCATCAAAGACCTGGGTAAAGAGCCAGATGTTTTTGGCTCTTCTGAACAACAGCCACCTAGATCTTGGAGGGTACCTAGTTCTAGTTGGCAGATCCTGCTAAAGAGAAGGTTAAAAAGGTGCTGCCTCCTGTAGCATCCTGCCAACCAAAACAGAGCACGGGGGGGGGGGGGGGG
>BHFT01050967.1:95971-109723 GCA_004320025.1 Laticauda laticaudata
GGGGGGGGGGGGGGGGGGGGGCTCAAGTGGCACATTTTTGGCTTGGATGGCCTCCTTGCAGCACTCTGCCAGCCAAAACAGGGAGCCCCCCCATGCCCCATTTTGGCTTCCAGAATGGTGCAGGAGGCCGTCCAGGCTAAAAACAGGACATGGGGGGGCTACGCAAGGCCCCCGTACCCCATTTTGGCTGTCAGAGGCACTGTAGGCCAGTCCTTTGTTATTTCCAGGCCAGCCCCATAGGCCAGATCTAAGCACCCCTTTCTTAGAAAGAGGGACTGGCCTAAAGTCATTCAGCTGGCCTTATATCTAAGGCAGGATTCGAACTCAATGTTTCTGGACTTCTAGTCCAGAACTTAAACCATGAGATCAGTTGGCTCTTATGGGGGCATAATATAATTGAATTTCTTTGTATCTGTATTCTTTGATCTCCATATGAACCAGGCAAGTTTAAGACTTTGAGGGAAAATTACAAATAATCTTTAACTTATGACCACAATTGGACTCAACATTTATGTTGCTAAGTGAGTGAGTTTTGTCCCATTTTACAACTTTTCTCACCACATTTCTTTTAGTGAATCATTGCCAACTATGCCCATTTTATATGTCCTTGAACTGGCAGATAAATATATTCCCTATAGCTCTGCTTTGGGCTCTTAAATAATCTGTTAAAACAGTTGCTAAACTATTTCTTTTTTTTGGAGGTTTGCTTTTATGCTTTCATAAGTTTGTACTTTGTTTTATATATTCTCACTGACAACTACATGGGGTATTCTCTGAAATAGAAAAGTGAAATGAAAATTATAAACAACAAACAAAAGCACAATTACTACATTTTCAAATTGAATAAAACTATATTTTAGCTTTTTTTTTTTAATACGAACTGAACTCAATTAGACATCTTTTAGAATACCCATTGTGCAATAATATAGAGCAGGTTTTCAGTACTAATATACAACTCATTGGAATGAAATTTAAATACAGCAGAATGAGAATTTTATTAATTATATTTGGCTGGAACAAATGCCACACATACCCTGATAAAGGCATCAGTAACAGTCATAGATAAACACAATGCCTTATCATAAATTTATAATATAAATTATCTTCTTTGTTTGCTCTCAATATGATAGTTACATTTTAGCTACAAGTCAAGGTTAATTTTAACCTTAGCTTGCATATCAACATAGAAAGTATAAATTTTAGTTAATACTAATCCTGATCAGTATAGCTAATACTGGAAAAAATAAAGTACCTTTGGGCAGAAAGAGTGCCCAAAATTGTAAATGTTATGAAAAGCCTGTTCTATCATTTCAAATCACTCTCTTGTAGCTCAACTTCCTTTTCAGTGACAATAAACTTTGCATGAACTCAGCTCTAAATCTTCCATTCTTTTCAATGACTTTGAACTGCAATTACATAATATCCATGAATTATCTTTACTAAACTCATCACATCAATGTTCATTGCTTAAAATGTATCTATAACTTATTTTCTATTCGTAAAGTACAAGAATTTTCCCACCTGGAAATAAAATAAATATAATACAGCAAGTACATGTTTTGATTTTACTATATTCTCAGTCACATAAACTTTTTAACACATATAAAAAAGTATGTGCATCACAAAGTTTGTATATGACTCTCTGTCTCTCTCTGTCTGTCTCTCATAATACAATCCATCTGAGGGTATGGATTAGTCTTCATGATGCCATATAAACCTTTCATTTTCAAGTAAAGTGAAACACTGTTACACGCTAACATAAATATTTCTTAGCAGTCTGCAAAGATTGCAGTAAATACAGAGTAAATATAAAGTAATTTCTAATGAATTCAAAGAATCTTTATTTTCCAGTAAATAATTTAAATTTGATCATTTGATATTCAGATGTTGGACTGTCTTGAGCATTCTCACAATGAGTTTGAAATGGGCAGTGCCTAAAATTGATAAATAAAGCTTCCTTTCAATTTGAGCAAGTGCCTCCAACGAATGCTATGATTTTAGTGGTATTTGCTTCAAGAGAGCAACGTTAGGACATTAAATGCTGCTCAGCCACTAATTCTTTTCTTCCTTCTGCAGAAGACTGCATTTGTGATTTCTTCGTCCCACTTTATCCTAACAGACATTCTGTTAGGCAGTTTAAATTGAGAAAACCCTGAGATAGATGTCATGACTGAGCTTCACCACTGAGAATACAACCTGGTTCTGTCATATTGTGATCATATCGTGCATATTATGATCTTTGAATTGTATACAAAAGCTTACTCAAAACTAAATATACAGCTAGTGAAAATGAATAATCAGGAAAGGATTATGATTATCAATGTGATGAGGGAACTGAAAACAATTGGAAGGTATTACCCAGCTCACCAGCATTTAAATTTTGTGTCGTTCAAATCTCACAAAAGCTACCATATCATTTGAAGGATGGTCATAAACAGGACCACAGGTGTTGGCTATCTAAGTTAGACATCATTTCTTGACCAAGCAAGACATCGTAAATAAACAATATTATTTCTTCAGAAGAAAGTAGTTCTGCACAACCAAGATATATACTCACTAATTCAATGTCCACTTCTTACAGAAAGTCAGAGCAAAACAATATGGGTCTTGGGAAGAGTACAGACATAAATGGAATGGCCTAATCATGGTTCCCTTCCTCTCTCAAAGCAGTGGTCCCTATGAAATAAAGTAACTGATCGCTATCAAGTGATCATCCACATCCATGAAATCTTGTCCCAACCGCAAAGCTTATCAGAAGCCCAACCTGAGGGCAAATATTAAGATCCACTAATCACATGAATTCTTAGTAAAACTCTTCCCAAGGAGTGGGGGAAATCTATTATTTTTGCTTTCAATTACAGTTCTAAAGAATTGTCCACTTAAAATGAATATTAGCTGAGATAATTTTATTGATTATATTACTCCCTCAGTGAACTTTTGGCTATTGTTATATTGTTTTATCTTTTACTATAAACAGATTCAGGAATTACAGAAAATTCTCAATTTACAACAGTTCATTTAGTGACGTTAGAAGTTACAGCAGCACTAAAAAATGTTACTTACAACTATTTTTCATAATTGTCTGTTGCAGCATCCCCATGGTCATGGAATCAAAATTCAGATGCTTGACAACTGACTCATATTTATGACAGTTGTAGTGTCCTGGGGACGTGTGATCCCTTTTTGCGACCTTCTGACAAGCGAAGTCAATGGGGAAGCCAGATTCACTTAACAACCATATTACTAATAACTACAGTGATTCACTCAACAACTGTGGTAAGAAAGATCATAAAATGCGGCAAAATTCACATAACAAATGTTTTACTTAGCAACATAAATTTTGAGTTCAATTGTGGTCATAAGTTGAGGACTACTTGTATTCCTTTTTTCTAGTTGAAAAGTGGTGGTCTTATATCATAGTTCACATTTTATGAGTAATAATTAAATTTATATGCTGCCTGACTCCCAGCAACTCTGGGTAATTAGGCCACTTTACAAAGATTCTATCTTGAAAAGACAATCTTATCAAGAATATTGTGGTGTAACCACCATAATTAATACTTTGTTGATAAACCTATTTTCACTTTTGTCTGTTCAAACCATTTTATAGTCAGAGAAGCTGCTGATTTCAGAATCCACTGCCTCTAATCAAAAATGCCATGAAATAATTATGCAAGAATGCCCAATGCTGAGAAATAACTTTCCAGGATTCATGCTACATATTGTCAGGCTACAGAACTTTTCCCCATTCAATTAACAAGAATGAACTTCTGAACACCAAACTTATCAAAAGGAATCCTTTATTAAGATGAGACAATTCATGTAGTTCAAAGCAGCATCTGAGGTCTCTCAGGCATACAGAGATAGATAAGGGGAGAGGAACCCCTCCCCTTATCTCAATGTGTATTTAGTGAAACAAAAGCCAGTATGTTAATTCCCCCCACCCCTTCTGTAGATCTTTTTCAGTTTCCCAGGATATACCTAATTTTGCCCCACCCCCTTTCTAAAATGAACTTTTTCCAGAGATTCCCAGGATACATCTCACTGTGGAATTTTTATGATCTTCTCATCTCCGGGCTGTGCCTCTTCCTCCATTGTATCATGTGTGGGTTATACAAATTTGATATAAGATTAAATATATTCAGGTTATATCAAGAAAGAATTTCTTTATCAGTCTTTCCCCCCCCCCTTTTCTTCTTCCATTGAAGAAATGACAGATACACGGATCCGACATATATTCAGGGAACATTTTCTTCCAAAAGGCACTCTCCAGCAAACCTAGATATTTTGTTGTGGTTCTTGCCTGCTGTTGTTACTACCCTGCACTTTCTAACCACTGCTCTAACAGAGAACAGAATTGGAAGGGACTTTGTAGGTCATCTAGTCCAATTCCCCACTGAAGCAATAAAACTGATCGTGTTCATTCCATAACATTAGCAGCTTTTAATCCTGGCTGCAAGCTATCTTAGGTATGTAAGCTCTGCACAAATGAAATGAATACATGTAGTCCTCAACTTACAACCACAATTGAGCCCAAAATTTCTGTTGCTAAGTGAGGCATTTGTGAAGAGTTTTGCCCCATTCTACAACTTTTCTTGCCACAGTTGTTAAGTGAATCACTGCAGTTGATAAGTTAGTAACACGGTTGGGAAGTGAATCTGTCTTCTCCATTGACTTTGCTTGTCAAAAAGTGGCAAAAGGTGATCATATCACCTTGGAACACATCAATGGTTGTAAGTATGAACCACTTGCCGATCATCTGAATTTTGATCCCATGATCAGGGGGATGCTTCAAAGTTGTAACAGTGAAAAATGGTCATAAAGTCATTTTTTTCAGTGTTGTAACTTTGCATGGTCACTAAATGAACTTTTGTAAGTCGAGAACTAGTTGTATTCTGCTTGTTCCTTTTTATCTCTTATTCTAAGTATGGTTCTTGCTGGAAACTAATACTTGTAGTCCTCGACTTTTGACCACTGCTACTAATTGAGACCAAAATTTCTGTTGCTGAGACACTTGTTAAAAGTTTTGCCCCATTTTACAATCTTTCTTGCCACCAGTTGTTAAGTGAATCACTGCAGTTATTGTAACACAATTAAGCGAATCTGACTGCCCTATTTACTTTGCTTGTGAGAAGGTCACAAAAGGTGAATATATGACCCGAAGATACTGTAACCATCATAAATATAAGTCAGTTGCCAGGCGACTGAATTTTGATCATGTGACCATGTGACCATAGAGATGCTGCTGAGTGTGGAAAAACATCATTTTTT
This sequence comes from Laticauda laticaudata, assembly GCA_004320025.1. Classification (NCBI taxonomy): domain Eukaryota; kingdom Metazoa; phylum Chordata; class Lepidosauria; order Squamata; family Elapidae; genus Laticauda; species Laticauda laticaudata. The sequence goes on from BHFT01050967.1 coordinate 101,243, forward strand.
CAGTGCTGTTGTAACTTTGAATAATCACTAAATGAACTGTTGTAAGTTGAGGACTACCTGTACTGCAAACCAGATGATATTGCAGTTCTTGTCACCAATAAGACTTGGGTAAGTACACCACAGAAGTCATATATCCCACAGGATTCTTGACACAGAACTATTCTTGCCACATAATGAATAATAAGGTACAAACATTTCTTCTAGTTATTATTTTAGCTTTAGTGCAATATTTCAGCTTCAAGGATTCCCATGATCTTTTATTTTTTATAAGATTGTATTGTGTCAGTACTTCAGAAATACAATTATTTTAGGTCTTATATCTAAACTGTTTATTTAAGCTCAAAGCATCAGCACCTTGTTATTTGACTTTTTCATATTTGAATGCCAAGTAGTAGTGTCCAGCTTTTTTTCTACTAAGTGTAGCCGTGCTGTGGTCTCTGTCAGCATGTCCATAACCAGTTCAAGCTGCAGCTTCAAGTAATTGTTCTCTTCCAGTAAGGATTTGTTTGCTTTCTTCAGGGCCTTGTTGGGTGATTCTTTTCTTTTCTAAAGATCAGCAGACAAAACGAATGATATATTAACAGTTTTGCCAGTGATGACCTTTAAAATACCTTGCCCAACACCTCTTGATGTAAGCCCATTCAGCTGTTATCCTGAATGCTGCAAATATTTTTTCAATTCACCTGCTTATGGGACTTCATGCTTTTTAACCTGGTTTTATAATCTGCTTTTTATTTGTTTTTTAATGATTTTTTAAAATTGTTGTTAGCCACTCAACATTACTTTTGCAAGATGGGAGGCTATATAAATCAAGTCAATGCAATCAATGAATCAACACAATACACACGATCAAGTCAGACACACCAAAGGCCAGATCTCAATCCAATAAAGGAGAATACAAACTGAGAGCAAATTGCACCCCTTACTAGCACTGATGCCATTACCTAGTTTGGGTAAATAAAACAAGCAATCTCAGAGAGCACTGAGGACCCCTCCTTTCAACCCTGAGCTACAAATATTCTCCTTTATTGGTACCACGTATGGGCATCAAACACTTCAGACAGCAGGAAATGGAACCTTAATTCATCAGTGGATGAATTCATCATTCAGTGGATGAATGAATGCAATCAATCAATGCCCAAGAAAGACCAGGTCTCATTTTGAGACCCTGGGCTTCCTCCTGCCAGTTCCCCCACCAGAGATCAAAGCCACTTCCTGGGCTCCTTCCAAAGGTCCCTAGCTGGACCTTGAAAAGGCCCAGACTTCAAACCCAAAGTTCGTTTATTTTATGACTAACTCTGTGACTTTTTAACTCTATCTATCTATCTATCTATCTATCTATCTATCTATCTATCTATCTATCTATCTATTCATATATATAAAATACAGGTAGTCTTAGACTTACGACCACAACTGAGCCCAAATTAAAGTTGCTGAGCAAGGCATTTCTTAAGTGAGCTTTGCACCATTTTACAACCTTTCTTGCCACAGTTGCTGAATCACTAAGTTACTGTACATGTTTGTTAAGTGAATCTGATTTATCCATTGACTTGCTTGTCAGAAAGTCGCAAAAGGAGATCACATGATCCCAAAACACTACAACCTTCATAAATGTGAGTCAGGGTTGTCAACTGTCTGACTGGATCTTGGGACCATGGAAATAATGCTGCAAGGGTTGTGTGAAAAATGGTCATGTCACTTTTCCCTGGAGGGAAAACCAGGATATCAACTCAATTCTCTGAAGGGGAAGAAAAAAGGCGGGAACCATCACCTGCCCCATCCAACATGAAGGCAACTCTCCGACCCCAGCAATCCCAGCCAGACCCGGAAAAGCCTCCCCCCCTCCGCTGTTTTAAAGCCCTGGAACTCTGCAAGGTAGAGTGCCCCTGCACTGGTAAGCTCTCCCGGCCTGGGCCAGGAGAGCTCAGAAGAACAGCAATACCCGCTTCCCCCAGCCAGAGTCCCGTCCTCCTCACCAGTCCACCTCGCCGAAGCAGCTGCCCGCTCTGGGTCTGCCGGCAGCAGCGGCGGTGGCGTCTCCGTTTGGGAGGCCTCGTGGTGGCCGCTCCCGCCCAGCGGCATCCACAGCATGAGGGCGGCCGCAGGAGGCTTAGCAGCCGGAAGGCGAATCGGCTCCGGAATCCGGGAAGAACCACCACCGCCGCCGGGCTCCAGTTGAGACGGCTTCTGGACTAGGCCTCCCGGGCGCCGTCGCTAGGCAACCGCGCGGCCCCGCCCTCCCCGACGGAGTTGCTGAGGCTGCCGGGCCGGAGGAGGCTGGCCCCACCAGCGCATGCGCTCTGGGAAGTCGGCTTCTGCTCCTGGTCTCCAGCTGGAGCGGGTGGTTGTTGGGTTTGGGGAACGTGAGGAGAGCCAACACGGGTCATGGTGGTGCTGGAGAAGTAAGCCTGGTGTGTGTGTGGGGGTAGGCTATGATAAATGCTCTTGATAGTTGGGAAGGTATTTATTTGCTTTCGTAGGATTTTTCTTTTCAGGTTTCTTTTAATGTTTAAACATTAAAGTGTTTATAATTTATACCTTTTTTCTCTTCGGTGATTTTTTCCCCCTATGTAGAAAGTTAGCACCCCCACCCTTCTAGAAAAATAAAATATTATAGGAAATATTAAAAAGGCAGAATATTATACCTCCCCGGATGAGAAAAGCACTCTTGGAAAGCATCTCCCACCTTTGTTAATAGACCCAGAAAGACTGAGCCATCCTCTCTTCTCCAAGGCAAAAGCTCCTGGGTGATGGGATTCGCCCTCAGTCAGATCCAAGCCATTAAGCCATAAAAGGAATTGCCCGGAGCCCTTCATGACGTCACCCAAGAAGATTCAACCAAGCCTGCAACTCAAGGCAGAGTTACCCCAGCATGGCCCTGTGGGAGTCTTGACAACCAATCAATACATTCCTTGCCACAGGAAGCAAGGCCAATGGAGGGTACACATCTCTCTCCCTCTCTCACCCATGTGTTCCTGTTATGCCGAGGACCTCAAACTATGTGGCCCTATCCACCATTAAACCATCCTTCCAAGCAGTCCCCATGTTTCCAATGCCTTTCTTCCCCACTTTGAACTGAACACGGATGGACATTTCTTCCAACACCAGGAAATATTTAAAAAGGCAGAATATATTACATTTCCCTGGATGGGAAAAGGAGAAACATGTTTTAAAGACAAAGAGCAGCTCTTTACAGCTCCCTGCCCTCAGCAGATATCTGGTGCCCATTGAGAAGGATTGGGCCAGCCCATCTACAAGACCATTAGACCTTCATCTACAGGGTGATGGGATTAAGACATGAGCCTCCATGACATATTAGGATTATCTATCAGCAGAGCTCACCGCATGGCACAACCAAGCCCCCTCATTGCATCACCCAGCAAGCTTCAGCCAGAAAACCTCAGCTATGACGCCTGCATAGCCCCCTGGGAGTCTGACAACCGAAAGAATAATTTGCACAGGAACAGGAAGCAAGGCCCAAGAGAGAGTATAAATACCCCTGTGTTGTGTTGCACAGGACCTCAAACCTATGTGGTCCTATTCATCAGTAAATCCTCTTTCCAAACAGCCTCCATATTTCCAGTATCTTTCTCCCCACTTGGAACTGAATCAAATAGATATTTCTTCCAACACCTATGTAACTTTTTTTTAAAAAGCAGTGAAATATAACAACTGTTGGAAGTTAGCACCCATCCCTCTCCTAGAAAAATGAAATATCCCAGGAAATATTAAAAAGGCAGAAAGTTTCCCCTAAAAAGAGTAGAAACTCAGAAGTGGAAGCTCACCCCCACCTTTGTTAATTGGTGGGCCATTAAGGCCTAGGCCAGAGTGTTCTACATAACAAAGCCCTCTACCCATCTCACCACCTGGCCTGGGAAGATTGCATCAGCCAGCACTCAGGTGAAGCCATGTGGTCCAGCCAAAGCCTACAAAGTTAGCTAAGACCCCATCGCCCCTGGGAGTCTGCTTTACGTGTCAGCAACCCGTGGCACTGGAGCCGCATGTGGCTCTTTGAGCCCTCTGCTGTGGCGCCGTGTCCCATCACTGGCTGGCCCCACCCCTTGCCCTCCCTTGCCTGGCCTTAGAAGGTAATGGTGATGGGGGGGGGCATGGAGAAGTGGCTGGGGTTGATTCTCCAGCACCTCACTCTTGCTGTTTGTTGGTGCTGGGCATACTTTCCGGCCCTTGTTGGTGCTGGGCATGCCTCACAACCGATGCCAGCCTCACTAATACGAGGGCTGGCAGGGTGGGAATGGGATCTGGGAGGACGGGATGTCAGAAATTGCGACGGGCCCACAGTGCCCAGCCATGGCTTTAAGAAGCTCAGGGCAGCAGAAGAAGGGGCTGGCCCCACCAAACCTTGCCCGCCCATCCTGGGGGTCAGGCTCAGAGAAAGCACTCGCCCGTCAGCTGGTCTCCCCACCCTTCTCTATGACTCTGTCTGTGCGCGCGTTTGTGTGCGTGTGTGTTTGTGTGAGCAAGAAATCTGAGCTGGCTGAGGAATGATCAGCTGTGGCAGAGGCTTCTCTTCAGACGCCCCTCCTCCTCCTTCTCTTGACCCCCTGGCTGCTGTGGTGTGGCTGGGAGGGTGTGCATGGGTGGGGAGGGGTTAGTCACTAACCAAACAAAGGTTTGGTACATTTGCCTTTTTTTTTAAACATTTGTTTATTATTATAAATGCACAAATGATCTGAAATACAAAATACACTGGAAATCTGGTAAAGCAGGTCCGCATATGGTCAAATGTGAGAATCACCACATTGGGGATTGAAATGCTGATAGAAATCTCAGCCTCATAAGAGAAGGGAGCCCAGTGGTGGGATTCACATTTTTTTGGTTCTATGGATATGGCTTGGTGGGCGTAGCAGGGGAAGGAGACTGTAAAATCTCCAGTCAGAAGTGGGATTTGCCAGTTCTCCGAACTACTCAAAATTTCCGCTACCAGTTCTCCCAAACTGGTCATCTCCCAAACATGCTGAATATCACCTCTGAGTGAGCCCCTATGCTACACAACGGAACCTAACAACCAGCCACACATCAAGATTAATGATCCATTTATTATCCTGCACATTTTTATGCAATAAGAGTTATCTATTCAAATGTTTTATGTGACTGAAAATTGCCAGGGAAGCAGATTCAAAATAGATTAATCAGTAGCCACGAATAATTCATTCAAGATTAATCACAGACTACTTTAAATTTGTTGTGTACGTCTTGTTATATTTTACAAACTGCACAGAAAGGACAGCTCTTGAACAATTAAAAGAAAACCTTGGGAAATAAATACCTACACTGCCATTAGATGAGGCAAAAGAACAAAAAATAATAATGAAGAGAACAGAGAAAAGATTCCTATTACTAGAAAAACGAGGTAAATTTATTGATTGGATGTAGTCTGCTACAGAGAATCAGTTTGGTTTAAGGCACCGGGCTAGAAACCAGGAGACTGTGAATTCTAGTCCTACCTTTGGCACAAAGCCAGCGTTGTGACCTTTGCTAGTCACGCTCTCTCAGCCCTAAGAAGGAGGCAATGGCAAACCACTTCTGAAAAACCTTGATAAAAAATATGCAGGGACTTTTCCAAGCCATCTCGAAGAATCAAACCCTATTGAATGGAAGGGGGGAAAAACCATAGAACATTATATTAAGGGGATATCATGGTAATATCAGTTTACAACATTCGTATCTTGGCTTGCACTGAATGCCCCTGAAACCATAAATCGAATCGGATGTTTTGTGAACTGCCTTCATGAGAGTCAATTCTTAAATGCTTTGCATTGTTTTGAATCGTGTATGTTTGAATAGGTGAGATAGAAACCACAAACACTTCTCAAGCACCATGTCTACCCTGTCCTATTTTTTCTTTTATTTTTCTTATATGTACCCATTTCATGTATTCATAACTATGTATATACTTATACCTATTGTCTTGTAAGCGATTGACAAATCAAATAAATAAATAAATAAAAATAAATGTCTTCACTGCACACATGATGTTTTGCATCATTGAATTGATGACATGATGGGATTTGAGGCAGCATTTGTGATCTGGCACTCTGTGGCCAGAAATCCCTTATCTACATTTTGCTGTATTCCAGCAAAGAACTGTTTGGATTATTTATGTTGCAAATGGTTGTTTTTTAGAAAAACAACAGACTAACCATCTTACTGGGATTGATGAATTAAAGTGTCTGGTGTCGAGATCAGTTTAAAGAACATTCAAACCAACAGCATCTGATTCTCCTTCATCCATTCACCACTGAAAAGCAGAAATTAATACCACAACAGATATACTGTTAGATAGCTGCATAATCACCTCAGATAGGCTGGTCTGGACAGCAGAATTTTGATGAGCTGTCATTGGCCGCAAGCTGCAAGCAACCAGCTATATAAAGGCTGCCACGGCTCCGCAAGTTCAGTTCCTGTAGAGAAAATAAAAAGAGAAAAATCAACTGGGTCTCGCGTCTCCTTTTCCCACAACTCAACACTGGCGACAAGGATGGGATACTGTGACAAAGGAGCCCAGTTGTGCATGTGGCAATGAGGACCGAGTGAGACGAAAAGGCCGGGAACAACTCGCCACCCGCACCATTCAACCCAGCAACTGAAGACCAACCAATTCCTCATGTTTCTAGAACGGAAGCGATCTCCAGGGGAATATCCGAAAATAGGAAGAGGAGCCGTCTTCCTCACCCACTGCAGTCCCACAATATCAGAATGGCAAAGGCATTAGCATCACCCCACGATTGTGAATGACAGAAATGATGTGGACGGACTTAGATAAATTACTTGCGAGCCCATTATGCACCGACTGTTTCATGACTCATCAGAAGACATAAATTTTATACGTGCAACCAGAAGGAAGACGAGAGCATCAGAGATTTTATGCCAGCACTAAGGAGACATTGGCGGAGCCTGCGAATTCCTAAAAACTGGATGAGGCCATGAGGGACCGTGTGATCCTCGGACTAAAGGACCTTACATTACAGGGTTGACTGCTAATAAAACCTTAATTGGAGGCAATCGAGAGAAGCCACCACAGCAGAAGCAACACAAAAGATCGGCAGACACCATGCAACAAATGAATAAACCAATATAAAGGAAACCCCAAAAGACACTAATCAAACACACAATAAGACATCAGAGGAAAACTCAAAAAACTTCACCACCACAACACACCACAAGACATCAAACCCCTCTCAGAAGACAAAGAGAAGAGAAGAGGTAAATCAACTCTGGTCGGAAAAAAAAGCAGATGGGAGCAGAAAGGAAGGAGTCAGAATTCCATTGGTTGCCGGTGCGGAGGAGACGTCATTACGAAATGCCGTTTTTTTATGCCATTTGCAGGTACTTCGAACGGCGAGACACATAGCTAGGGCGATGCCGAACAAGAAAAATAACTATGGCCCTAGACAAAGATGGAACAACCCCTCCCAGGAGAAGGGAAAAGCAAAATAGGCGGAAGCTGTTTGGGAGTTCACAGAGAACAGAAACAAAGCTAGTGGAAGAGCCAACAGAAAAGAGGAAACACATTAAATAATAAATTATTAGCACCTTGAACTCAATCAATGCCAAAAAAAGGTTAATATGTGCAAGTCACCATAGAGGTAAATCATGTGAGATGGGAGGTAGACTCAGGCTCGTACTTATCAATGTGTCATGGAATACCATAAAAAACTAATACCTGATATAAGAAAGAGAGAGCTAGAAATACCAAAAACTCACACTTAAAAGACTACCAGGGAAACAGATTCCGCGTAAGTAGGAACAGGACATTTCAAAGTTGTTTCAAAAAACACATTAAAATCCTCCCTGTTAACCACAGCCAGCGGCCGGGATCACCCCAGCCTACTGGGAACTCGAATGGTTTGCACCATTAGGCATTGGCGGGTAACCGGAATAAATTAACATCGCTGAGACAGACTGGGAAGAGAACCTGATGAAAGAATTCCAGGACGTCTTCCAACAGAGAACTGGGCAGCAAGTACCAACGGTCCCCTATTTCATTTCATTTGAAACTGAATATAGCCCCAATAAGGCTAAAGGCGAGGCGAGTTCCTTTCGCGTTAAAAACCAAAAATTGAATAAACAATTAAAGATAAACTTACCCGCACAGGGCGGTATTAGAACCAAGAGATCACGCGAGATGGAAAACCACAATTGTGACTCCTATTAAACCAGATGGGTCCCGGTATTGCGCATCTGCGGAGCACAACGGCAAAACCCTTAACCATTTTATGAGTTCTCACTTCAAGAAAAAGTAGCGACAACCAGAACTGTGACTACGCGCATATATCCCACTAAAGTCACGACTCGGAGAACACAAACACTCTTTCATAGCCATTTCTGCTGTTCCGATAGGCGATGGTAAAGGTAGAGATCGCATCAGATCTGTATGGCCCCTTGCGAGAGGTACGTAATCCCATCTCTGTCCGCGCGCGCGCTCGGATCTTCCTTTCTCCCCTCCCTCCGGGGGTGGTG